>SZWC01013177.1:24360-40592 GCA_023375785.1 Penium margaritaceum
CCCCCCCCCCCCCCGGAGGGGGGCGAGGGGTCAACCAACCCCCCCCTCCCCGTCGGTCCTCATGTGTGTGCATATGCTATGCATTTTCATATGCATGTGAATATGCATATGCGTGTGTATATGCAAGGAGATGTTGTTTTTTTATGCATGTGCATATATGTGGCTTCTTCTTCTTCTTCTTCTCTTATGTTAGTTTTTGCAGATTATTTGCCAGGGTCCAGAGTGGGTGGGTGATGTAGAGAGTGTATAAGGGTGGTGTCAACGTGCATTCATTGTTCGTGGTGCGATGAGGAAGGATTCAGATTGTGGGAGACAATTTGTTCCCATGGATGGAACTTTCATGGAGGGAAGTGATGAGGGCGTGTTGTTGATGGCAACCACCTTGGATGCAAGCAACCACATCGTTCTACTCATGATGAAATTCGTGCCGAGTGAGAATAGTGAGGACTGGAAGTGGTTTGTACAGAAGTTGGAGGAGAATTTAAGCATTCTACATGACCACACTATGGTCGTTATGTCCGATAGGCACGCATACATCATTCATGCTGTGCGTAATGAGCTACCAAAGGCATGCCATGCACACTGTGCATGGCACATTTGCAAGAATGTGAAGGACCGATACGGTGTTGGAGCACAAGGAATCTCTTAGAAGCTACTATATGCACAGAAAATCAAGGAGTGAGAATTAGCTGCAAAAGAGATAGAAAATATGAGTGTGGATGCACTTGAGTACTTGCTTTGATATTCTATAGAGCAAGCGAGGGGCTGACTCCACATCATTGGAGCGCTCTATAATTCCCACTCCCTTGGTAGGATCATGTCATGTCTAACATTGTGGACAGTTTTAACCCTGCATTCACGTGGTATACATCCTCACTCCTTTTGAATTCTTCATAGGGGTATGGGAGTATTGGTAACATTTCATGGTTGAGCGTTGGCGAGAGGTAGAGGCTTACATGGGGAGCTTGCCCAAAAGGGACAAGAGATGTGCAATGAATCCTTAGAATTGGTGTCTGGAAACGTGTTGAAGATCAAGGTGGCACCGGGTTGACGTGTGGTGGTCACAGGGAAAAAAGTGGTTCAAAGCCGCAGATAGTGGATTTGGAAGAAATGTTGTCTTCATGCTACTAATGTCAGGAACACCATTTTCCATGCGTGCATGCTATAGCCTACCTCATACACGTAAATGGAAAGAAGGTCACTGATAGGTGCCATCCGCCGTACCTTGTATCATCGTGGAAGGAGATTTATTTTGATGAACTCCTGCCTGTTATGTTCAAGGACTTGCTTCCACACAAAGGGTTTGCCCCATCCTTGCGCATGAAGAAAAGAGGTAGGTGGCGAGAATCAGACAAAGCAAAATATAATAGAAAGAGGAGATGCATGACGTGCGGTGAACAAGGTCCCGTGGAACGCGACTGCCCAACTTGTCTCCGTCATGGGAGTCGTCCTGTTGGGGGTGTAAGATGAGCACGACAATAGGCAATATGCCCCAAAACAACTACTACCAGTGTAGCTTCCTCCACAATGCCCATAGTCACCTCAAAAACCCCCACCAAACCAGCACAAGCACCGACACATCGTGAGCAATGCTTACGATGAGCATAGCAACAGGCACCACCTCCCAAAACAACTACCCATAAAGAATGCATGGAGGAATGCAAACACCTCTAAGCAATGCTACGTGATTGTACAAAGGTTAGTGCAAAAGTGCTATGCCTTACCAACCCTCCATGCACACTCCCACGCTCATCCGCCAAGTACACGTATTATATTATCTCGTCTGGTGGATTGATAGCATGTTACGTATGTCATAGATTTTGAATCCTCTCCCTTTCGCTTGCGAATGAATTTTTAATCTCATGTATGCCTATGCTTGTCATGCATCAGTTGTCATCCAATTCACTCCACAATGCTATTACGCATAGTTTTCTTTCACCTTAACTCTCCCTCCAATCCCCATCCATGTTTCACTTATGAAGATGCACGCTTTGTGGGTCAAGGCATCAAGGAGAGGAGTAGTAATGGGCCGATTTGGGAGCATACGAAGCCTCCCACAACACTAAGCAATATAGAGAGAGCCCCCCCTACCTTCTGAGATGCAGCATGCACTCGAGCAACATTCCAAAAGAAATGTCAGACTACTTTTGCAACACACGTTGGATGGCCCTTCACAGGGAGTAGCTTCTAAGAAAGTGTAGTCACAGCCCAGTAGGGAGAAAGGAGCATATGCTATAGTCGACTGACCAAGGGTTGCACCGTTGTATCCTAAGGGATAAATTAGAAGATGCACAAAGGTGATGGAGGGGCAACAATGTCATGGGCGAACAAAGGGTAAGGAAACTTCGGGGCCAAGGGCAATGGGAGTGAATGAGATCAAAGGACAGAATGGAATTGAAGTTGTGCATGGTGAGGGAACAAGCTGTGAGCAACAACGAGAAGCATGTGAGTAATGCATGGCCCTTACGTGCTCACAACGCATGCAACGCATGCAGCAAGCGTAGATTGCATGCATGTGATAAAGAGATGCTGTAATATTGCTAGGCTTAAAAGGTTGAACCAATTACTCACATGCAACTATTGACACATGTTAAGGCACCTCAATCTTGCTATGTCCCATGCGTATAACTTTGATTGGACATCTCGATCTAGTGAAACTTCGCGAAAGTTTGTAGTGACTTCATTATGTCTTCGAACTATAAATGCATGCTCTTTCTGAGTGATTCTGATTCTACATGTCACATGTGGAATAGAAGAAATTTGACAAAAAAATAATACTATTTGTGGCACCATCACAACATAATGAATACTCGTGTACAATTATTAACAAGGAAGATATTCCCCTAAGAAACTGCATGAAAACGTTTGGGTAGTAACTTGTAATCATTATAGGGAAAATATAGGATGTGCTTGAGTAGCGTTGATTCAACCGAAGTGCTGGAATTATTATTGAGGAATGTTTCTAAAAAGGAGGTCATTCTGTGTGCCAAAAAAATGACATGTTTGTGTCTCTTTGTAAAAGGTGAAACTTTCGTGTGCACATCTGCAATGTGAGATTTTTGTGTGTCCTTTCAAAAACCATGGTATATCTATGTTTTCAGAAAAAGGAAATAGTAGCGAAGGTTGAATACATACTCAAATGAGCAAAAACAATCGGACTCACAATCCGGGTCTTGTTTTCTCGTGTGAGAAGTTTTAATTTCTAACTTCTATCTTTGGGAAAGGATGATCTTCTATTCTTGAAAGTGAGAGAAGAGAGGAAAACTGACGAATATTAGATAAATTTATGTTGATAAACGTTATGCTTATGTGGTGTAACAACAAAAAATTGAACATTTTTGTGTGCCCCTTCGGACAGTGACTGGATTGTTCCTTGACATGTCTGTGTGCCCCTCCAAAAATGTGGCATTTTTTTTTGTGCCCAACAAGAGAGTTTCCATTTTTGCGTGCCCCTCCGAAACTTTGACTGCTTTGCATGCCTGACATGAAATTAGACATTTTTTTATGCTCTGCTAAAAATCTGATATTTTTGTGTGCCCTTCTTGAAACCTTGTTATAAATGTGTTACACTCATTTCCGAGCAATGTAACGATTATCACATGGCAATGAATCTCACAAAAAGGAGGGCTCTCGAGAATGTGATTGCTATCCATGATTGCCCATTACGCCTGCCCAATCTCCTGGCAATGGCTGACTTCGGGTGCGTTTGGCCTCGGTCGGATAAAGGTAGGGTGTGTTCTTGTACCTCCAAACTTCGTAATGTGTGGAGGAATCCGATTCAGATTCTGCAGTAGTACATGTCACCCTGTTCACATACACAAAAAAATCATTCTTGAATCCTGACGGAGGAAGCTTGGCAAAAAGACTCGAGAATACCATAGTCGTTTCAATATGCACCCTTTTTGCATCTTACTGCAGCAGTACGCTAGATTGAGCTCAATACAAAAAAAGATGGGTGAAGTACTTCCTTCGTGACAAGTGCAAACCTTTATTGTTTTAGGTGATTTGACTTGCAATTAATTGACAATACTAGTCCGTCATAAAACATGTGTGCAATAAGTAACCCAGGTCATAGCTAGGTAGCTATAATTATTTCCATCGACCAATTTTAAATCGTTCTTCTGGCCTCGATCTTACACTGAAGATAGTTCCTACTCCAAACATCTTCTATTAAAGACTCACATGTTTACATCATGCCACGGAAATGTTTTGCACAGACACCATATCTCAATCTAGGTCTATCCAATAAGACATCTTGCTACGTTAAAAAAACCAATTCACTCGTCAACCAAGTAGTAAATGAAAAATTAGAATTAATGAAAAAAATTCATTTCATTGTAAGTCTAGGGGAAGTTTCAATGATTTTGTAGCTTTAATGATAATGTAACAGACTTGGTCCATTTTGCGACTGATTGTGGAACCAAAACGTTGGCCCTTAGAGTAGTGAGTCCAACAAGACCGAGTGACTGGCCACCTCTGCCATTTTTGCTAAGACGCGTCTCGGCAAAACGGACATGGTTGTCACAGGGCACGGATGTCAAAACATGTAACCGAGCTTAATCCATATATGTGGCACAACCACGTGGAAATAGGACCCTAGCGACGCTCAAGGGATGGAGGAGTGACGCGATGGAATCTCCATCGTAACAGTCCTCTCACCCCAAATCCACACTAAAGATAATTTACGGACTAGATTCGACCTAGACTCTAGCCCGTATATCATTTTGCGGACAAGGACACCTTGAGACTCCAATTTTGAGACCCCAAAACATGCAGTAATTATTTCAAGACCATTTCTAATCCTAAAAATGGTACTCACGCTACATTCCTCCCCCTTTTCTCGGAACCGTCCCGGTTTGTCCTTGCTCATGGAGGTTTGATCATTGTGTAATTCAAGATGCAAACCTTGTAACAAAAAGCATGTGTAAGAGAACCGTTGTGAACTCTTGTCATCCGCAACACTATTGCGTCACGTTCACGCACAATCAACCACGCACGTGTGTGGTTCTTCACAATTGTGATCATTTGGGTGCAACATTCCCTATCGACCACGCAATCCCTTGGCTTTTGCCAAGACAAGGCACGCACAACCTCTATACAATTGAACACACGTGTTGGCTTTCCTTCGTAGAAGATTCATCACATGTGTGTACTGTCACCATGGTCGATGCCATTTGGGATGTACATTGTAAATGTCGACTTGGCATTTTGGAAGTAGGTATGGAAGAAGAATTGTTCCACATTCCATGTGGTACGTGTTAAGCAAGCTGTTGTGGTGACACCTCCTCCCCCTTTGCAAGGAGCGTCCTTGTGACTGATTAACCGGGCGTCCTCGCAAAAATTGTCTAGGTCCACAGAACACTTCCTATGTCATTCGTACATGATCTCTTCTGAGGGGATGTTGCCAAGGCAGGACCTCCCTGCAACATTGTTAATACGTGCAACCTAGTATCTCGACATCAGTCCTCTTGGTTCGCAACCACGTGTTCATGACCACGTGAAGGCCTACTAGATCTCTTTCAGCACCTGTGGGTTGGTTGGCTAAACACATGCAAGCTCCACTAAGCCCATGCAACTTGCATGCTAGCTTTTTCTTAGGGTTGGGAGGTGCCAAGGTCCTAAGACATAGCTGCTAAGCACACTTGTTTTTTCTTTCAAAGATTACACCCCTCTTTGAAGGAGGTGGCATTGGTCGTCTGACACGCGCAATTCTCATTAACGTCTGTCATTAGACATGACAATGCTCCGACGTAGATGATCTTGGTTTCAACCATCATCTCCTCATTTCTGTCTAAAATGGGTACCGTAAGCTGCCGCTCACGCCCCTGTTAAAAGCACACTGCTTCTGAACTAGGTTTGCAGAGATTACCGATCTCAACGACCATGGATTTTATCCACGAATGAAGTTTTCAGCGTATGTTACTCACCAAACAGGTGTACCATGATCACAATCATTACGATACAAGTTGGACGAACACCTTATGGGTGTTAATTCCATGTGATTGTGATCGAATGCTTCTGAATCACATCCAGTGATTCTAGAACTAGTTCCTAGATATTCCTACAGTTATGTAATCGTGTCCAAGAGTTCCATTCAAGAACCGGTGAATGGATTGTGTTTGCCAAGTCGTAACAATTTGTGTTACTTCAATGTCTTCTATTGTGTACATTTAGTCCTTCTACGTGATAGAGAGTTTTTCATATGCCATATCTCAGGCACTTGTAAAGGGTATCACCCTCAATGAAGACATCAGACAAGCCACCACAATCCAGTATATCACTGTAGTGACATCCAAAAATGTTTCATACTTGCATTCAGCAATGTACATCAATGAAACAATCCCCAAAACCAAGGGACTTGACTTACTTTACCATGATCTTTCGAGTCAGTGAGCATGCTTGAGCTACATTGTAGTCATCATGATCTCTTGCAGAAAATGGTTTTGTTAAAAAAAATCAAAGGTTGGATTTATTTCGCACATCAATATCGCATAGGCGGTGCTAAACCATAACTTTTCCATGAACAAAATCCATCCGCATGATGTTTGAAGAGCGTGACGTACACGAGTAGTGTATCGTGTAACGATGCCATCAACTTTGAGGCGTTTCATAAAACATCTGAAGGCTCTGATGAGCAGCATGGTCCACGTTTGAAGATATCGTCCTCGTCACAAATGATTTATCCGTTAGATTTTGATTCGTACTTCATTTAGAAGTACCTTCCCATGTTGTTTTTGGCAGGGAAAAATTCAACTTCCAATCATCATCACTGTCGGTGATGACCAAGATTGCTGTGTTTTTGTTGCATCGTTCAGGGATACCATTGATCACCACAGCCATTCGTAATTTTTTTTATATGCCCATCAATTCTTGTTTTGAAGAATTTGTCAGTTCAACCATTCTCAACATCGACGGGATGCCTTGCAAACGCTGAACGACGTATTTTGAAGGTTCAAATGATGCTCTTGATGCACTTGCCTATAGAACCACTTTGCGCATAGATTGTATGCTTACATTTGGTGGTGTATCGCATGCTAGCACAATGAGGCAACGGTTGGCTACTTCTAGCTAGTTGATACAGCGGGGTGCGATAGGCACTTATGTTATTGGTGGTATCCACATCTTACAATATGTGTTGTAGCATCAACACTAGCATAGCTATCCCAATTATAACTTATGGCGAGAGTGCATTCGGGACTTGCATGTCTGGTGTATTTGCATCCATGACAACAGTGCAACTCGCAGCTTTTATCAATCGTGCAATTAACGTCTATGGCAATGGTGCATTTGACATTCGTTTTAACGAGTTAACCAACGCACCTGTCGACCATGTATTCAGCGTTACTTCGAATTGTGCGTTAGGCACTTGCGTGAGTGCTACAATTGCATCTCCCATGTTGGTCATGCTCCAAATGCAAATGGCACTAGTCAATTTTGTGCGCTCCACCCTTGTGCAAGGATTTTTACCATCGCGTATATGTTGAGAGTGATTGGCACTCACACTCTCCTTTTATTGAAATCCAAGCACAAATGACTTACCTTGTATCATTGGTGCAATGGGCCCCCACGTGGATTTGCATCCAGCCTTTGCATTGGTCATACCTCTGCAAACCATGAGTAGTGCCTTCGCCACTAGCATCATGGATGCTTCTAGCATCTGTGATTTAAGTGCAACTCGCACTCTTTCACTGGTGTGTTCCACACCAAGAAAATTTGTAACCATCACTTGTGCTATTGCCCGTAGTGCAATCGGCACTAACGTCGATGATGTGGTCGATGTCCATGTAACCGTGCAATCAACACTCTTCTTGTGCTGTCTTCACGTTTTGAATTGTTGCAACGTGTAGGCAAGCAATTGAGAGGTCATAGCTTGATGGTGCTTTATCTAAGTCAACAACTCGCCTTGATGTACGTCAGTATTGTGGTTTTGCAACTGAGTGACGTTGTGGATCTTTCGCTTAAAAAAAAACATTTAGCGCATGTACGACCAGCGTTGAGACATGTCGTGGCTTTGGAAGGTCAGCCCTATCGGGTTTTCTCACAAAATACCCCAAACTTTGAGGTTCATTCACAAAACATTAGGCAGTCGGCGCTAAATTTCTTGTGTTGAAACATTTCCCAGGAAATTCTGTCCTAGACAGGGAAAACTGTCGATTTTCCTCCTTTTGTTCTTTGGAACGGAAAAGAAAAAAGAAAATCAGCATTGTTGATTTTCGGAAGAGCTCAACCAAAGCTTTTAGATTCTTATGTCAAAACCAATGGTCAACTTGACCACATTTAATTGTTCGACCAAATAATTGTTAACGTTCCAAATGTTCCAAAAATGGTGAACGTAGAACTCCTCAACTCAAGGATTCGTTTGATGCGTGGAGTCTCCAAAGTGCCAGAGTGGTGTGTTGGGAAAACGATCGATCATCCCTTTTTTTCATGTAACGTAAAACATTTGGAAAAATGATTGAGAACTTCTCAAAAAATTGTAGAGCTTAGAGTGGATTTCATGCTGAGTTTTAAAGAGGTCCAAACCGGTTTCAAGGGATGTTATTCTTGTTTTCTGTGGGCAATCCTAGTAAAAACCAAGAAATATAGCCACCATGGCTTCTTAGTCATGAAGTTGTAGTCAACCGGCTGTGCCACTTGCCTACACATCTCATAGCAACGAGTTTTTTTTTGGACCACCTATATGCGCCTAGCGTGCAGTCTCCTGTGCCATGCGTGGGAGGAGGGAGGAAGCTGCTTCCTCTCCTCTCCCGCTCTTGCCTGCCAGTCTGGCGGTGGGAGCTGGTCCCCTCTGCAACTCTGTGGCGCAGACGACGCCATGGGAGGGGAGGGGAGGGGAGTGGGGGAACTCTCCCCTCAGCTATCCCTTGCATTGTGCGTGGAGTGGACGAGTGGGGGGGGGACTCTTCCCTCACCCGCCCCCCTTGGCGCCGTCTATGCTATGGAAGGGGGGAAGGGGGGGGGAGGGGACTCTCCCCTCACTAACCCCCCTTGATGTCGTCACTGCCATGGAAGAGGGGGTTTAGGGGGAATTCCGTCTCTCTCCTCCTCGTTGGCGCTGTCGGCGCCATTGGAGAGGGGGAGGGAGGGAGTCCATCCCTCTCCCCCCTTTGGCATCGTCAACGTTGTGGAAGAGGGGGGGGGGAAGGACTCCTTGCCCTCTCATCCCCTTCAGCGCTATGAGAGCCATGGAGAAGGGGGGAGGGAGAGGGTCCGTCCCTCTCCTCCCTTCGGCGCCATCGGCATAGTGGAGGTGGGAGGGACTATGTCCCTCTCTTCCCTTTTGGCACCATCAACGCCATGAAGAGGGGCGGGGAGGGCGTCCGTCCCTCTCCTCCGGCGCCATCGGCGAAGAGGAGGGAGGGGGTGGGGGAGTGGGGCTCATGTCCCTCACCTCCTTGGGCAGACTGCACGTGTGAGAGAGGGGGGAGAGGGAGGACGCCCCCCTCTCCTCCTCCTTTGGGTTGTCGACCCAACTCAGAAGGGGGGTGGAGGGAGAACGTCCCCTATCCTCCCCTTAGGCCGTAGACCCATGGCAAGGTGGAGGGGGAGGATCGCTCCCCACCTGTCGCCGGGAGGTTTGGGCTCAGCCTTTCAGGCTCGTTCTGTCGGGCTTGGCTCGCCGCGGCCGTTCTGTTGCAAACTCTTCTGTTTTTCTTTTTTTGAGTAAGGACAAGCGCCCACTTTGGCTAAGGGAGAACGAAATCCGCATCCACCGGTCGGCGTTCCCTCATGTCGGCCTAACTCTCAAATTATCAACAATCGCCGTCTATTGGGTAGCGTTTTTCCCAAATGTAAAAAATTCTCTCATTTTGATCGCTTGATTGACGGTTGACGATTGATGTGAGACGCAGCGAATGGACATATTGAGTAAACAATCAGAGAATTTGCGAAAGTTTGGCTCTGATACAAATGTCATGGACTTGGTCCATTTTGCGACAAATTGTGGAACCAAAATGTAGGCCCTCAAAAAAGTCAGTCCAAGAAGACCGAGTGACTGGCCGCCCTAGCCATTTTGGCTTAGACGCGACTCAGCAAAATGGGCACGGTCGTCATAGGGCACGGATGTCGAAACATGCATCCTAACCTAATCCATTTTTGTGGCACAGGTACGTGGAAACAGGGCCCTAACGGCACTCAAGGGGTGGACGAGGAGTGACGCGATGGCATCTCCATTGCATCAGTCCTCTCATCCCAAATCCACACTAAAGATATTTTCCGGAATAGAGTCAACCTAAACTCTAGTTTGTATGTTATTTTACGGACAAGGACACCTCGAAAATCAAATCTCGAGACCCTGAAACATGCAATCACTATTTCAAGACCATTTCCAATCCTAAAAATGGTCCTTACGCTACAGATAATTTTTAAATAATCAAATTAAAACACAATGAAAGTTTGGTTATTCAATTTCTAAGAATATATATTTGTAGAATAAACATGACATGACATCACTAAAACTAGAAGTTTCATGCCTTCTTAAAATTTACTAATCATGAACTAGTATATGAATTGGCGGAATTCTACTTTTTTATTTAGTAAAAGGTAAGATTTCTCTTCCAAAGTTGGGTTCAACATGGAGGAAGTTCAAAGCCTTAATTCATATCATTGAAAAAACGAGAAAGAAAAACAATGACATACATTCATCTCAAGGATAGAATTTCGGATTTTTTTTTGAAAAATAACAATGATATGGTGATGAATTCCGGATGAATGGTGAAATTTAAACATCTTATAAATTGTTATGTACAGGTAATTCATTGAAAACATGTTTCAACCCGGGTTAAAACTTTTGTTAGGATGGTTTAAGAATTTGTATATCCCCAAACATGTAATTGAATTCCATTTCTTGCTCCAAAAACCATATACAATGTTGTTTATTGAAGAGATATAGTATTCGAACATCATATTATGAGAGGCCTTTGAAATGAACTAACTATAAGTTTTTCCCAGTTAACTAATTTCAAACGATTCTCAAAATTTGATGTTTCAATATTATAGTTTTTCCAGGAAGAACATTTTCTAGGGTCTTTGAAACGTAAAATTAAATTCAATTACATGTGTGTGCATATTTAAATTCTTAAACCATCATTACAATAGTTTTAACTTGTGTTGGAAAGTCTTTCTTTTGAATGAAATCTACATCAAAATTTGTAAAATATTTATATTCCATTTTTCATTTGGGTTTCCATGATATAAGAACCATAACAACTATAAAATTGTTTTTTCTATGAAACATCACAAAAATGCTATACTCAAGACATATCATTGCATTATATCTTACTTTTCATGTTTTTATTATGAAAAAAGCTTTGATTTTCCTCCATGTTTAAAACAGTGTCGGAACAGAAAAGTTAGTTTTTACTACATAAAAAGATGGAATTATGCCCATTTATTTACCACTTTATGATTTCTAACTTGTATGAAGGCGCAAAAATGTTGTTTTAAGTGAAATTTCATTTCAAGTTTACTTAGAAGATTTTCTTTCATAGAAATTGAATAAAAAAATTATTTCATTTTGATTTGATTATTTATTAATTGCCTTTAAAGCCACGAAATAATTGAATTGTCCCCTAGGATTATAATGAAATGAAATCTTTTTTTTTGTTTTTTTTAATTTACTTTTAACCCTTAATTTGATGCATGAATTGAATTTTCCTTACAAAGCAAAATTTCCTATGAGATAGACCTTGATTGAGCTACGGTGTATGTGCAAAACGTTTCCGTGGCATGACTTATACATATGATTCTTTAGTAGAATATGTTCGGACTAGGAATGATCTTCTGTGTAAGTTGGAGGCCAGAAGAACGATGTCAAATTGGTCAGTTAAAGAAATTGCAGTGAAGACTTCATACACGCGCGGTAACCGGAACATGTGTGCATACACGCGCGCTAACGAATCGAACATCCTATATGCGTAGTAAATCAGGCGCAAGCGGTCACTTCTCAGCGCTGGAAACTAAGGGCCCGCGCGCGTACATGACGTCTTCATAAGGGAAATCATGAAGAACGTGCGCATTTGTTAGTAGGAGAATCCAAAACATTTTCTACAGGTTTGAAACCGTTTGACAATCCAACTATACGGAGGAAAGAAGTTCGCATACGAAAACGAATGGTAAAGCCGCCAGCACATCCGAACATCGATCATCTAAGAAGCCATGGGTAAAATACGAACGTGCCTAGAAAACTATGATCACATCCTTGTGGAGGGCAATATGTAGAAACGAAAAATATAATGAACAATGGGTCAACAGGTGAAAACTGTGCAGATAAAATCCAGAGAAAAGATAAATGGACGCACCATCATCATTTTATGACACGAATGGGATGAAATCACGAACAAAATCATAAACCGTTGAATTACAGAAGGAACAATTGACATACAAGTGAAAAACTTAGAATCAAAGAAAAGTCAGGTGAAACAAATCAATAGAAGACAAACGAACATGGATTATTTTGCAAATATTTCTACATTTTCATGAAAATATAAGCTACTAATCATTCCATTACATAATTATTGAGTTTTTAAGAATGTGTATAAAACATTGACATGAGTAAAGAAATATATATGGATATATTTAAAAATATGAAGATAATTTCATGCTTGTAAGAATACCAATATTGATATGTATATGCATCAATATGGAGATATATCTTATCAAAATGTATACACATATAGATATAGACCTAAATATAGATAAAATATGGATATGGATATACATATGAATATGGATATAGATATAAATATAAATATAGGCACATATACATGTAGATATCCATATACGTATGGTTACATATGGTATGGATATAGATATAGATATTGATATAGATACAAGTATAAATATAGACATAAATATAGATATATATAGATATAGATATAGATAAAGATATAGATATAGATACAGGTCCACATATATATATGGACATAGATATAAATATATATATATATAGATATAGATAAAGATATAGATATAGATATAGATATAGATATAGATATAGATATACATATAGATACAGATACAGAAACAGATATGGATATAGATATAGATATAGATATAGATATAGATATAGATATAGATATAGATATAGATATAGATATAGATAAAGATATAGATATAGATAAAGATATACATATAGATATAGATATAAATATATATATAATTAGATATAAATATAGATATACATGTAGATGTAGATATAGAGTTAAATAAAGGTATGAATTTAGATATTGATATAGACACAGTTGGATATAAATAAATATATAGATGTAGATATCGATATGGATATAAATCTAGATACAGATACATGTATAGATATAGGTAAATATATAGTTCTAGATATATATATAGATATAGATATAGATATTGATATTGATATCGATATAGACATGGAACTATAAATGATATAGATATATATATAGATATAGACATAGATATAAATATATATAGATAGAAATACATATTGAGATTTAAAATTCACATTTAGTGTTCAACAAAATTTTAGTATTCATCATATATAATATTATTTACATAACATGTTCCATAAATATTAAGATGTAATATTCACATTTAATAATCACATAAAATTGTATTTTGCATAAACAAATATTCACATATGATATTCACATAAAATGTTCCATAAATATTGATCTAAGATTACTTATACTTATGTATAAACACATAAGTACATAGATGAATTTGACATTCGAATGAAGATGAAAAAAACGTGTTTTAAATGTATTGAATGTCATTAGAGGATTTAAAATCCTTCCTTATTGTCTTACGTTTCTATTATAAATCTTTTTAAACTTAAAAAATATAGCAGATTATCAATTGATCAAGTTTCATGAATTAAAAGGACCTTCTTTTTAAATCTCTAATCCTCACCATTATAAGAAATTTTCATTCTTTCACAAACGTTCCTTTCAAAAGTGTAGATGTTTCTGGTGAAGGGTTGAATCTAGAGATTGTACAGGATTCTATCCTTCACGGAACTCGATACGTGTTTGTTTGAAGATTTATTAGGCAACGTGCCCTTCGTTGTCACATTCATAATTGACCCACTTTCTTTTACTTGCATTGAGTTCAGATCGAGCATAGAGTCTAGACGCTACGGGGTTGGATATTTTCTGGGTCTTGTAGTCGCGATCGAGTACCGTTTTTCGATTTAGTCTACCGACTATTCTTTCGCATCGTCGTGGTTTTCCTCACAAAGAATCTAAATACGCGCTGTAGTGTTTGGTCGCCACGATGAAGTTTTGTTGCACGTATATGATGTCGAATCTGTTACCGCGCGTGTATGTACACATTTCCTGGTTAGCGCGCGTGGATTATGTCCTCACTGAAGAAATTGGAGTGACCCCATGCAGACCGCGGCTACTTTCTGTACATAAGTAGCCGCGGTCTGCATGGGGTCACTCCAATTTCTTTAACCGACCAGAAATCGCAAGTAATCGTAACAACGAATGCTACAACATATTGTTTATAAGTTTCGCAGTCGTTGCGAACGAAGTGATTCACCCAAACAATTTCTGGCTTCTCGCTCCGACGGCGAACCGAATGCGATCCTCTGGATTCTGCTTGACCCGAACAGATTTTGGACAAGTTTTGCTTCTACAGATAACTTTGCGATGCATTTCAAAGCAGGGTTCGCACACAAACACATTGCCATCTGTGTGTTGTCTACTTGTGTCGCCAAGTATACGCCCATGTTAAATGATGTGTCGACGGCTACTTTTCCTGCGAACTACTGTGATCATTAGAAATGATAACCATGGTCAACGGATTCCGAATCTTTGCTCGGCGTCTCGAGACGTCGCCGACGGCAGCGAGTGGTGCAATTTCTTCTAAGGGTTCGTTTGTCTTCGGCCGAAAGCCATGACGGCCTAACGGATTCCTACTCCATAGGCGGAGAACCGAGCCGCCTAGATTGGGTTGTTGACTTGGAACTAAACATGATTGGAGTGTTTGACCAGGATCCCTGTCGATGCCGCCAGTCGATGCATGCCAAGTATGAATCCGTGTTGCACTTTCGAGTATCCGTGAATCCGTGTCTTGGATTCGACCAAAACCAAACGGTCCCTAAACTTGTGACGCCTGTCCTCCCTGAAGTATGCATTAGGGCGACCCGACTGCCTGAGTTCAGTCTGCGCTTTTCATCAGGGCACTGTTCCACTTTCTACTCCCCCTTTCCCTAGCGGTAAGTGAGGACCATGACAGAGGATAGCGAGGCACCTTATCCCCCACCCGCTGGAAGTAGCAGCAGCTACAGCGGCGGTGGCAGCAGCAGTGGCGACGGCTACTACACGGACTACAACTCTGTCATCTACACACGCAGTTATGCGCTCGCCGTGGTGGCTCTTGTGTTTATCGCAATCGCACTTGCTCTTGACAAACTCCTCCACATCCTCGTCAAGGTGGCATCCCGACGCTCTCTCTACCCACTAACCTCTCCTCTCCTTGTCCTCCCCCAATTTCCTCATTTCTCCACTCCTCTTTCTTCTCTCCTTCCTTCTCCCCCCTCTCTTCCTCCCCACACACGCCTCNCCTCCTCCTCCTCCTCCTCCTCCTACGTTATCAGCACCACCCCATGCTTCCCTTCATTATCCTTTTTTCTGTGCATATCGAACTAAAAAAAAATTGTCTCCACCTCTCTCTCCTGGTAGTCATGGTATCCATTCAGTCTCTCATCATCCTCATTATCACTGACATCATTAGTGCCTGACGATCCTCTTCATCATTTTCTTCAACAGCGCAGTAGCTGATTTCTCTGTTACCATCTTCCTCACAGTAGGCCCAGCTTTTGTCCCAATTTTCATGGTCTTGTTGTAGCTATCATTACAGTTGTCCTGATCTCATTGCCCTAGCGTTGTCCTCTTCATTATCATCATTGTTGGCACCGTCGTCACCGTTGTTGCCGTTGTCATCATCGTCGTTGTCGTCGTCGTCGTCGTCGTCGTCGTCGTCATCTTCGTCTTCGTCGTCGTCGTCGTCTTCGTCGTCGTCGTCGTCGTCGTCATCGTCGTCGTCGTCATCATCGTCCTCGTCCTCGTCGTAGTTGTCATCGTCGTCGTCGTCGTCGTCGTTGTCGTCGTCGTCGTTGCTGTTGTCGTCATCCTCGTGGTGGCTGCCGCCGCTGCCACTGCCGCCGCCAACGCCACCGCCCGCCACCGCCACTGCCACCAACGCTGCCGCCTGCTGCCGCCGCCACTGTTTGCCACCTCCGCCGCTGCCAA
>SZWC01013178.1:0-12847 GCA_023375785.1 Penium margaritaceum
GTGCCCATCCACCCCCTTCTCATCCTCCCTTCCTCGACCATCCCCCCTCTCTCTTTGCTCCACACCCCTTGTCCCTCGCCCCTCACCCCTTGCCCCTTGCCCCTTGCCCCTCAACCCTCACTGCACGCCCCTCCCCCCTCCCCCCCTCCTCATCCCCCTTTCCCTTCATTGAGCCATCTGTACTCAGTACAAGCTACACAGATCCACACAATATCTCAGCCACATAAGAGAGCCTCATGAGGATCTCGAGATCATAGTGAGGGTATGGTGGCACTCTCTCACGGAGCTTGTTCCACTTGCAAACACATTGGCCAAGTGTTGGTATGGGGTATGAAACCATGCAAGTCGTCTCTTGACTTCATTCACACACACCACAGTGCACGAAAACAACCATTGTCCCAACACGCATGGAGTTCGAGATGCCGCGTCGATGCACACATCACAGGGTGCAAGAACCCCAGCTACACAGGCCACACAAGATTTCTCGTTGTGGTCGTCGAGAGATTGGGCAGGTTGAACTGAATGATGGTGATTAATGCCAGGCATTGTGCACGCTGGCTGACACATTGAGATGAGCACTCTTGCTTGGAGCCAGACACGAGACCTAGAAACGCGTTTAAATGTTTTAGATGCTTTGCAAAGCGTCTAAAAGATTTCAACACTGTGACACGAGACCTAGACATGCGTGCGACATACACTCGTGGATGATGTGGCACCTTTTGACTTGCATGTTGTTGAGAGCGGTTGAAGCAGTCGTTGGTTGCTGTTCCTGAGGGACCCTGCTGTCTGACTATCTACCGAGCAACACGAGTAGTTGTCACCGCATTAAGAACCCGGATGGTCGGGCTCGATCTTGTGTATGGCGTCAAGGCCTCACACGTGGCCATCTCGAGTGGGTGGCCTCGTCAACCACACCTCCTCGCTGTTGCTCAAGCGTATCTCCGCTAATTGCTCACGTTTCGATCCATGGCTTCTCCTTGCTTGCTTAGTCACACCCACTCAATCACGTCTATTTATACGAAGTACTAAATTTGAGCAGTCCGCATGCTAGACAAGAAACAACCTTGCCGTTGACACAGTTCTTACATTTTCCAATGTCAAGGCACTGGTAGGAATGCACGCCTGCCTTCATGAATAGAGCGATGGCAACTGAAGAGGGCTTTTCCCATCCGAGGGACATTGGTCATCTGGCGTAAGGCATGGCCTTTGACAGTGGGAAGATATAATTTTTTAAAATAAATCTCGGAGTTCCAGACAAGATGGACATTTTCTTAAATGTCCATAAGACCAGACCGAGATTTGCGACAATGTGCAATCAAGATGAGATAGATCCCGTCTTGTTCCACGTCCGCGGATGGTGGTGGAATGTACAAAGGGGGCATCTAAGGCCCGGAAGGTGGGTCAGGGTAAGCAAGGCCCCTACATTGTACTCAGCCATCTCCATGGCTGAGTACAATTGTGGTGACCATAGAGTGGCTGGAGGAGGATTGAGGAGAGGAGGATGTGCATGGGGATGACACCGCCTTGCCGCTGGGAGCGGCACGAGCCCAAAAGGAGCACAAGCCGGAGGCTAAGCGAGTGTCATTGGACGGGGATGAGAACTTATGTAAGGAAATTTCAGCTGCACTGAAGTTCCAACAAGTCATTGACCCAGGCCATGATGAAGACGGCCGTGGGAAGGGACCCTTCCCTTTTCCCTCACCACCTTTGCCACTATCCCTCCCATGTCCCTCCCATGTCCCTCCCATGTCCCTCCCATTTCCCTCCCATGTCCCTCCCATGTCCCTCCCATGTCCCTCCCATGTCCCTCCCAAACCATGAGTTGCCAGAGAGGTGGCGGACAAGGATGAGGAGGAGGCAAACACCATAGAAGGGGAGGATGTCGAAGTGGGTGAGGCGGTGACGACCGCTGCAAAAGCTACATGATGAATCGGTTTTTTCCCTAGGATACTCCACCAGTCAGTGAGTTGCTGGGTGGTGAATTCCCACAAGCCGCAAATTCCAGGAACCTACTTGTTGGGAATTTGCAAAGAAGAAAGGCGCTCGAGTTTGCTTGCCTTGCTCTCATGGAAGATGTCTAAAAGCTCAGGAATGAGGCCGTTGACAATGGATAGGACAGTTGGGAGCTGCCTTCAAGTTGTTAGACCAAGGTCACACGGAGGTATGAGGGGATGTGCCCAAAACGCATCAGCAATCTCGTTAGCTGGCAGCGCGAGCTGATTGAACTACACGGTAAGCACCCTCTGAGAAGCATGCTCATTGATAGTTTTACCGCGCCGTATGAAGGCGTAGACACCGATAGGTTGAGCAGGGATGGGACATACATGACCTGAGTTGTAGGTCCCAATCTCTTCAGTGAGATTGTCGGGCTGCTTGTGATGAGTGCACGCATAACATGGACAGCCTTAAATGGGACTAGGAAGAACAGTGGGACATTTTCCTTGTATAAATCTGCGATCCAAACACCCTTGGCCCACGTACTGAAGTGAACCACCCAGGAGGAAGAGGAGAGGGAGGAGGTAATGTGAGGAGGGGGCATGTCAAAGTCACGTTGACTAGGCTGTGGCTGAGCCAGCGCCTTGGCTGTGACTATGCCAGCTGTTGCTCTTAGGGCAACAAGATCTATTTACAAGGGTTCAGCACCAATGGAGACGGAAGTGGATGTCGACACATAGGTAAAACCAGTAGGGAATCTGGCAGAGACCAAAGTGTTAGGCAAGATAAGCTACAGAAGTGACACGGATAGATGAGCAATGTGATAAGCAAAGGTCACGTGATCCTGTTGCTTGCGTTGTAGAAGCTCTTTAGCAGCGCGTTGAGCACAAGTGCCACTTGCTTGTCATGGCGTGCATGCTGTAGCTCTGCTTGGAGTGCTGCAAACTTCTCATCATCAACAGGCGTGACAACGAGCGGCCCAATCCACTGAGAAAATTTAGGCAGAGTTTCCCTTGGCCCAGTGGACGTGAGCAATATGGATGGGCGTATGAGTATGACCTCCTGGCTTTACGACAGCCCAGGCCAAGCGGATGAGACCAAAAGGAAAAGTTGAACAGGCACAAGAGAAGAAAAGGAGAATAGGACAAGAGAGAGGCAAGTACTGTGGTTGCTGGCCGTACCTAGTGATGCTGAGGGAGGATGGAAGGAAGAACTGAGGCCGCAATGGCATCCAGAACATCAAACGTCGACGTATAGGAATCAATGAGGCAAAATGGTCTACAGACGGCTACAACAAAGTTGGAAGAGACGACTATTGCCGTGGGCTCCAATTGGAGAAGACGTTACATCGTGGCCAAGGTGCAGGAAAGAGAGGATAATGCACCAATTGTGGTTGCACGGATGGAGACAACGGCAGATTCCACCGCGGTGGCAGTTGTGACTGGCCCTAGTGACACAGCGGTGGTCAAGTACACCTCCATTACCCGCCTTGCTACGGTGCTTGCTGATGCACGTGAAGCAAAGGTTTTGGCTACAAACATATATGCCAAAGCAGCACAATATTCAACCACAAATGTGAGCAAAGATGCAAAGTCTACCATTGGCGACAATGCAGAAGAAGTTGTAGAAGAAGCTAGGGTGATGTAGGTTCCGTAAGAGCGGTCGGTGCCGCGCTATCTACATGCTCTGATGTAGGTGTATCGCTTAGGAGAGACGGATGTGGTGTAGTTGCATCTGTGCCGCAGGCGTGGACACGCTGACATTGCCTATGGTTCATAAGGGTAACAAGAAGGTTTATCAAAGTTTGATGTGGACATTTCTCAGACGGAGTCTACATGAGAGTCGGTGCATCCTGGCGCAATGGGGAGTCATCCGATGCCATTTTGCATGCGCTGTCAGCCTCTGCCTCCTCAGAGGCGTAGTACTAGGCAGGCTCAAACTCTTCGTCCAGTAAGGCATGGAATTCAAGATTGAGCGAGGATCTTGACCATAATGAGACTAAAAATGGGATTCTCAATCTCGAAGTTAGAGATTGAGAAAGTCTCTATCTTAAAGTAAGCTCTATGCTGAAACCTCATTCTCATCTTGATCTCACATGACAAGATTTTTGCAATCTCGAATTCTCTGAGAAACACATCAATATCTCAAAGCTAAAAATGATGTCATGCATGCATACATTTACGTGGGAACTGTGGATATCAAGTTCAGGGGAGATCATTGAAGGAAATGACGCAATAAGAAAAGTTCAAATGCAAGATTGTTCATCTCCTTGTGATGAACGTTCCATGTACACAGGTTCATCGCAAAGCACTGAACCTGTGCGACCTGAGGTCGACATGATGATACTGGACAATTGTAGGTATCTCAATGGCTGGAATCATCACGTTGCAAAACTTGACGCGATGATGCTGGTAGACGTTTGGTGATTGAGTGGATTACATGGTTGGCTTCAGACATCAAGATACTCTTGCCACATGTGAAACCCTGGGTTTCATATGTGGCAGGATACCTCGCTAGGTCACATTTCCATTTGCACGAGTTCAAGATGAGACAAGATGTGATAAAACTCATCTAAAAAGTTTTGTGTTGCCCCAAATCTTGATGTTGTCTCGAAGTGTTTGGAGAAAATCTCGATCTTGTCTCAAACTCGAGACTAATTTGAGATCTCAAGATTTCCAAATTTTCAAGATGTGATTAATCTTGAACGCCGAGCCTTATTGTTTGGCATGTAGCCTAGATCGGACTGGTGGCGATGGAGCCACTGGTCTCGCTCCTACTCCTCATTGTAGCTTGAAATCATGTTGTCAATTCGATCGGTTCCCTCAACGGTGGAGAAGCCAGGATGATGTAAGGCCAGGCAGCGGCTGAAGCCATTGCGTTGTCGTAGAGCAACATCGGCTAAGCTGATGGCAAGCAAGGACAGATGATGGTTGCTTTTGGCCTTGGCGACTGCACCCGTTTGCTGTTAGGTTACTATTCTAGCAAGTGAGAGGAGGAGTAGCGAGGTAGTGCTGCTGTAGTAGCGGCGAGAAGTGAGCCTGCTGTAAGGCAGGCCTCTGCGGCTGCATCTGTTACCGTGCATTGCTTGGATGTTTATAGTAAATGTAGCCTCGGTGGTTGCAGCTGCTGATGTGCGCTGCTTGGATGCTATGGCTGCTTATAGGTACTATGCCTTGTTAGAATTCAGTACTTGGGGCAACAATGGATGAGAAGTACGCTGCACCACGCTGTTTGCCACTGTGCGCTGCTTGGGTGTTGTCGTGAATGCTGTCCCATTGTTTGCTGTTGCCGTTGCGTGCCGCTTGGTTTATTGTTTCCACGGCCACAATGGCTATAGCTAGCTTGGATGCTGTGTCCACCAGTTGGTACTGTGCCTTGCTAGGATGTAGTGCGGGGGGCATTGGCGGGCGAGAAGTTTGCTAAGCCATAGTGATCGGATCCAAGAGAGGCACAGACTGCACAACTAGTTGCTTATTGCTGCTACTCACTACTGTGTGCTACTGCTTACTAGTGTCACTGCTTAGCGATGAAACTACGATAGCTTGCGGCAGCGCATTTTGAACCGGCTGCAATGAACGGAGCAAAGAAGAGCCAAGAGGACAAAGTTGGTAGTGAGGACTGACTCCTGCTATCATAGAAGAGAGTTGTAGGGGACAATGTATATAGGTGGAGCCTGATGTCTATTGCTGCGGCAGCATGGCAACAATAGCTGTTGCGGCGAAGAATGTGGTTGTGCCATCACCATGGCCGGGATCGGTGGAGAGGTGAAAGTGTCTTATCTTCCTTCCGTCGATGACAATTACCCTCACGTTGCTCTCATACCAGTAGATAGTGAAGAGCGTTGAGTGAAGGGGCACACCACGACGGAGGAGGAAGAGCACATAAGCTAGAAACTGTCCTAGAGCACAGGTTGAGGCAGTATCGTTGTTGATGCAGTGTGCGGGCTTCCACGCTCGTTGCTTAGTCTGCTGTCCCCTCAGTCTGTCGCTCTAGAGTCTAAGACTGAGTGCTATGGGTTTGTTACTCAGAGATGTGCGGGCTAGTGTTAGCGCCAGAAAGCAGCTGAAAACTGGAAGTGACTGATTTCGAATAAAGAATGAGCAATAATGGGACACCACTCCAAGTTCTAGCTCCCCCACCTCAGCTAACAAGCCAATCAGAAAGTAGACCTATTTTCTGGCAGGCAGGGCTTTCTCGGTGAGCCCTGCGAGATGGCCGACAGCCCAAAACCCGGGCGTCGTCCGTTTTGCCTAAAAACTGGACCATACCATAACACCAACGCTGCGAAGAATCAGCTAGAAAAATAGCAGCGAGGAGTTATGGCTGCCCAAACCCAGGTAGTGCCTACAACAATCCCTAGTGACAACAGTGCCACGCTAACATGAGACATAGACCCTAAGCAGAGCATGACACTGCAGACGCAATGGTACATTCAGATCTATTGCTGGACGCATGCAGACAGCATCTACAGTGGCAGTGACCGCCGGTGGCCCAACCGCCGAGGAGGCATGCCGATGGAGCTGAGCACGTTGCCCAAGGGAGGAGGCTCTAGCGAACTACGTGTAGGCCTCAGCGTGCTTCGGCTCCACTGGACAACACTACAGCAGCGTTGATTCTAGCCATCAGTCATCTCCACGTGGATGTACACAAGCCGGGATGACACAACAGAGCACAATGAGAGATGCGAAAAAACCAACATACATAAGTAGGAGTGACGAGATACTAAGGATAACAAGCGGTCTCCCTTACGAAGAACGGGGCCAAGTAGGAATGGGTTGAGAGTGAGCTTGGGGGTCTTATGGCTGACGCGACCACCCACGCGAGGATCAGTCGCATGGGGTCTTTACGTCACCCACGAGTTCAAGTCGGGTCTACTGGGTTTGAAGTCCGGTTGAGGCCATAGTAGCTGGGCTACTCATGCTACGGACTAAGAACTTGCAATCTACCCATATTCTTGGACCACCATCAACAACACTCATGTGTGGCATATGACGATGGAGTTCTTGTGCCCGAGATGAGTACACGGATGCAGCTGTTGTGATTTGTGACGTTCCTGTCGACCTGTATAGTTTACTGTGACCACTCGGCCGTGTCCATGCTTGTGCAGATCCCTGATGCGGACCCAGGTGGCACTGGGGTGTCGTCTGGTGGTGGACTACTTTCTCGGAGCTGATCAACGTTCGCCCTAGAGTCCTGGATGCTGTCTGGGACCTTCTGCAATTTTTCTACAACTCGTAGGATTTTCTTGGTGGTCTGGCCGTGGTCCCAATTTGCATGTCTTTGCATTGTGTGTCCACCGTTTGTTGCCAGATGCATGCATGTCACCAGTCGTAGCGTCCGGCTTGAGATTCAACACGCGTAGGTTCAGACGACGTAGCGTTCTGACTTGTTTACGCTGAGTTACGGCCAAAACAGTGGTTTTGGGCCGGTTTTAGGATAGGCCTTGCACTGCCGCGTGCGACACCCGCCGTGCGCCGCGGCAGGTACCTATGCCATGGACCTGTCATTTGTCATTTCTCTTTGCAAATGTTATTGAAGCATTCTGACACTTTGCCTTGTGTCCCCTAGCCAAACCCTTGCTGTTTTGTGCATGACTTGTGACTGTCGTCACCGTCTGACCAGGTACTGACGCCTAGTCAACGGCAATATTGGTAGGATGCTTCCACGCATTTTGTCATGGTATCAGAGCAGCGATATTCCTCTCGCTGAGTTGCTCCACAGAGACGCAGCACCGGCAGCAGCAGTGAGAGTCACCGCCGCCGCCATATTCTGGGACTTGTTGCAGCCGTTTTTCAACGACATCGTCATTCAGTCCCCACCACCACATCGGGTGAGCTGTGGCATTTACTAGCTCCTGCAACAGCAGCAGCCCCACCGGGTGGCAGCAGCAGCCGTGTCTGGCTGCCAGCCTGTACACGCAAAAAAAGGAGTAGCAACTCGTAGTAGCAGCTTGTGGCGGCGGCTGCGAGCATTGATAGCGCGCAGTGGTGGCAGTAGCTCGCAGCAGCGGTGGCATCAGCAGCCGCGAGCAGCAGCAGCAGCAGCACAGCAGTAGCATTGCAGTTGCAGCATTGCAGCTGCTGCGTAGTTTTTGCTGCGCAAAAACTGTGCAGCAGTGCGCAGGGCTGCGTGGCACTACGCTGGCCTGCGCAGCCCCTGCGCAGCCGTGAGCAGGGGGTGACGAGGTCACTCCCACCGGTCACACTGAGTTTGCGTGACCTTCCCAAAACAAAAAAAAATCGATGGCGTAAAAAAAGCTAGCAAAAAAGAACGCTAGCATTTTTTGCTAGCGTAAGAAATGCTAATGTCATCATCGGTTGTGTTGACGTGAGCAATTTTGGGGTCAAAATGTCATTTTTTGGAACGTTTCAACTCCTCGAGAAACGTTGTCGGTTTCTCATTCGGAGAATTTGACGTTCGGCCCCATACTGAGCGCTGACATGGCTCCGACCGGTGACAAGGGCGAAGGACCACCAGATCCTTCTTCCTCCTCCTTCGGGGCCATGAGCCCACGCTCGCAGGCCATTGCGGACCTGCGGAGTCAGCAGGATGAGATACGTCACCTACAGCAGCAACAGACCGACGCCATTCGCACGCTCACTGAACTTCTTTAGAGTCAGTCCACGACCCTACAACACACCTCCGGGGGAGTCGGCGGTGTCATACCTTCTGCACAGTAGTCAGCATCTACACCGAGGAGAGCGGCAGGATAGGACCCGCCACTTCTTGATCCTTTGGAGGAGGACCCTGATATGCCAAGCATGGACGATGACACTCCCGAGAGGGAGATTCGCATACTTCAGGAGCGTCTTCACGAGTTGCTAACGCTTTCCGGTTTCCCGTTCCCAGAGATCCGATCTTCGCCTGAGACCTACCTCGGTGACTTTCCTCGTCCCGATGTCTTCCCGATCTCTCGTCTTTCCCATCCTGTGGTTGCTCTCCCTATGGAGCGGCAACCTAAGGACTTCGAGACACCACCCCCATGATATGTCAGTGAGGACGGCTTTGACTGCTGGGAGATCCTTTTCCAAGTCTGGGCCATTTGAGAGGGAGTTTGGCCCTACTACCACAGTCAGTACCAGGTTACGGACCGTGCTCAGGTGCTGATAGCGGCTCGAGCGATGCGCGGACTTCTTTACGCTATGCCTCGCAAGACTCTCGTGGACTTTTGCCCCTTCCTTGGAGAGGCCGGCATAGGCGCGGGTGCCGACCCACGTCGGGACTGGGAGCTGGCATTGTCCCTGCTTGCTGCAGAGATGCACGCCACCCATGCGGCTCACATTCGTGCCTTCTACTCCCTTCGTCAGAGACCTACCAAGCCTGCAGCCGCTTACTGGCGGCATGCCATGTGCATCTACACGCGCCTTGGGACTGCTGAAGGGACACAGCTGTGGGCGCTTCGCACGCTCATGATCAGAGTCCGTCTTGAGCATGCCGACATCTTCATGAGGTACAACGACGCAACGCTCGAGCCTTTCTCCACCTCCCTTCAGCTTCTTTTTTGGGCACATCAGCTTTTCCTCCAGGTGACATTCGCTTGTGAGGCAGCCGGTGCCCACCAGGAGAGTTCACTTGCTGCACCGGTCAGTGCGTCACCACCGACGCCTCTCTCGCAGTTCACTTCTCCATCCTCTGGCACACCCCCCTCCTCCTTCCACCCTAGCTACCCCGACTCAGACGCAGGGTATGGCAGCAGTAACACAGGGGAAGAAGAGTAGGAAGAAGCGTGGCTCGGGTCAGCAACAGTCACCGCAGCAGCAATCACCGTAGCAGTAGTCACCGCAGCAGCAGTCATCAGGCGGTAGCAGTGGACACACTATTCACTGCTACAACTATGGAGGCGTTCACCGCTATACTGAGTGCCAGCAGCCGCTCGACTGGACACGGATCACTCGCGGTCTTTGGGCTGCACACGCACAACGGTCTGCGTTGAGCACCACAGCCTCTGGTCGCACGATGACCACGTCCGCAGCAATTCCCGCTTCCCCACCGGCGAGCACCAGAGACTCGGACCCCCGTGACCACACCATTGCCGAGCTCCGTCAACTCCTGGCGCTTTGCTCTCAGGGAGGTGCGAGTGTGTCGTCACAGCCGAGTGGTTTACAGACTATTTGTTCGTCCGTTCTCGTGTCTCGTGATGACTCGTGTGGGGGAGCACAGCTAGCATGTGATGATGATGGGCCTGACAATACAGATTGGATTTTTGAGTCTCTCGTGTGCGCCCTTCGTCGTTCTCCCTCCTCTGTTGCCGAGAACCCGTCTGCAGCCGAGTGTTCCATTTCTCGTTGCACCGTGACGTCTTCCAGTCATGATTTGGGTGGCACTTGGATCATCGATTCCGGTGCCACTCACCACATGACATGCCGTCGTAATGACTTCGTTGTCCTTGGGCCTGTGGCGTCTGTTCGTTCCGTTCGTACAGGCTCTGGTCAGTCCTTGCCAGTCCAGGGTGTTGGGGTTGTGTTCTTCGATGGTCCGTCTGGCTCCTTGTATCTCTCCGACGTGCTTTTTGTACCTGACCTTGAGCTCAGCTTGCTCTCTGTGCGTGCCTGCACTTTGATGGAACTCTTTGTGGAGCACACTGCCGACTCCGCGACAGTGACTGCTCTTGATACTCGCACTGTTGTTCTTCATGCCTCTGTTGTGGATGATATGTATCGTGTTCCTTGGATCTCTTCTTCTCCTTGCTCCCCTTCCCCTCTTGCTCGTGTGTTTGTCACTGGTGTCCTGTCTGATGAGCACCAGCGCCTGCTGCATCGACGTCTGTGTCATGTGGGCTCCGACACTGTGTCGAAGCTCATTAAGACACAGTTCGCCCTCGGTCTTGACGCGACCTCTTTGGAGAAGCCGCCCAAGACCGATTGTCTGTTCCACACTCAGAGTAAGATGCATCGCTGCACCTACCCTGACTCTCGTTCTCGAGCCCTTCGCCCCCTCGAGCTGTTCCATTCGGACCTTCTCGGTCCTCTCCCTGTCGAGTCCTTATCCAATCGGGTCTGATATGTCCTAACCCCGACCGATGACTTCTCCTGGATGCGGTGGGTCTACAGCTTGCGCCAGAAGAGTGATGCCGCTCTCGCGATTCGTCTCTGGCTAGTGATGGCTGAGGGTCAGTCTTGGCACTCGCTGCATGCCTTCCGCTCGGATCACGACGGCAAGTTTCTTAGCGAAATGGACAGCTTCTTTGCCGAGCGCGGGATTTTTCACCAGGTCTGCTCCTGCCACTCCTCAGCAGAACGGTGTGTTTGAACGATGGAACCACACCATGTAGGATGCAGTTTGTGCTTTGCGGTCTGAGTGCGGTCTCCCAGAATCCTTCACCTTCGAAGGATTCACATACATGACGTGGGTCTGGAACCGCCTCCGGCACGGTCCTCTTGCGGACAACGTTACACCGTATGAGCTCTGGTTTGGCCACCGTGCCGATCTGCGTCTTGCTCGTGTCTGGGGCCTAGTGGCTTCTGTGTGGTACACGGAGGATCAACAGGGGTCCAAGGTATCTCCGCGGGGTCGCTTGTGTGCCTTCGTTGGTATCTCCCCGCGGTCGAAGGCGTGGCGTTTTTGGGACCCCGCCCGTCGACGCATTGTTGAGTCCTGCGACGCGCTCTTCTTTGAGTCACTCACCTACCGTGATCTGACCTTGATTGTGTCAATGTCTGTCACACACGTTCCTACGTGTGAGGTTTCTCGACGGATGGGGGAGTCTGAGCCTACGAGCACCTCTCGTCCGGCTGATGTGTCCGTTCGAGCCCCCTCCACTTCTCGGTCTCCGGTTCTTGATGACCCGGCGATCATCGCTGTCGGCCCAGAGACCTCTCCCATCCAGCTTGTCTCCTCTCCTACACCCTCGCGTCCCACATACACCCATGATGCTCTCCCTTTGTCCACCGGTACTCCTGTCTCTGTGGGCGGTCCTGCTGCCACTCCCAGTCATGCGTCTCCCATCCGTTCACCAGCCTCTCCTCCCACTACATCTTCTGCCCCTGTGCCTCAGTCCTCATCGGATGTGGTCGTGCCTGTCTCTGAGCCTGCGGTCAGCCCTTCAAGCCCAGGCTACTCGCGTGAGCCCGGTGGTCGTCTTCAACCGTTGGGCTCCGGAGCCCAACGAGTGTCAGGTCCCGCACCCAGACGCTCCACTCGCAGCGTTGCCAGTGGCGATCCCGGCACAAAGGCCCTCGGCATGAGTGTCCATACAGATCACACAGAGGTACATCCAGCATGTCCTATAGGGCACGATCTCGTCACTCGCAAGTTTCGTACCGCTTGTCATGCAGCAGCTGACCTTGTGGTCGTCAGGCCCAGTTCTAAGGCGTGTGCACTCGCCACTCAGAGCTCTCCCTCGTTGGCGCCTGATCCGGGCACACTGAGGGACGCCATCTCATAAGAGGATGCCGACGCCTGGCGTACTGCCTGCGAGGATGAGCTTCGTGCCTTTCGTGAGCACGGAGTTAACAAGCTAGTCGACCTTCCACCTGGGAGGAAGGCGATTCAGGTCAAGTGGGTCTTTTCCAAGAAGGTAAAGCCGGATGGCTCATTGGAACGCCACAGGCTCGCTTGGTTGTCAAGGGGTATTTTCAGATCGAGGGCGTTGATTACACTGACACCTTTGCCCCTGTCGGCCGCATGACCTCAGCTCGCGCTCTGTTTGGTGTGGTGGCTCATCATGACTGGGAACTGCACCAGATGGATGTGAACAATGCGTTCCTCCATGGCTCTCTGGATGAGGAGATTTATGTGGCCCAGCCACAAGGCTTTGAGGACGGTGACAAGGTCTGGCGCTTGTGCAACTCCTTGTACGGACTCAAACACTCTCCTCGGTGCTGGAACCGGGAGACCAAAGGCACTCTGACTCGTGCGGGATATGTACAGAGCGAGGCAGATCCCTCTCTTTTCATCCGACAAGCGCCTGAGC
>SZWC01013178.1:69401-81496 GCA_023375785.1 Penium margaritaceum
CCATCCTTAGCTTTTTGTTGAGCGGTCGGGCTCGTGCCCACGGTGGCGGTGTGACCTTTCATGTGTGTTACATGAGCAAGGTGCATGCTCACCAGACCTTAGATTCTCGCTTCCCTAGGCTCGTTCAATCTCTCTTGTTTGTAACTGCAAATTGTACTAAGTAGTATTGGCATTATCATTGGTGTTCTCTCTTGTTTGTAACTGTGAATTGTACTAAGCACCATATCGAGCCTACTCACTTTCTAAGGTACAAACTCTTTCGTCCCCCACGCATTGTGCGTATTCGTTGTCCTTGTTGTTGTCACACATTCTTCTTGTCCCTGCAACTCCACAACTCTAAGAGCGAGTGTGAAACCTGCAATCCTATAATGACCGTGGTCTGTTTGGCTTCTCATTGCGATGTCTTTGCCAATAGCGGCCTCTCCACTGCCATCCTCTACTTCGCTTTGGCTGGTGCCATTTCAGAAGCCACTGCCATTGTCGTAAACACCACCGGGGTCTCTATCTTAGAGCATCCGCTACCTGACCATGTGTAGCTTCTCTGCTGCACCATCGGCATCTACTTTTTAGTGAGCTTCTCAGCCGCCCTTATAACTCCTTTTGTAGTGGATTTGATATCACTGCTTTCTTGCAGCTGCAACCATCGCCTCTTCCGTAGCAGACACTGCTACGGCTACAACTTATGAAGTGCCATTATAACTGTTAGAGCATCTCACACGGCATTTATAATGAGTCCGCCTGTGACGATGTGACCTCACGCATCTACAACCACCATCACGATCTCTCCTATAGAAGCCTCAATTACTGATGCTACTGCTAGTGTCCACGCTAACATCATCCAGTGTGATCTCTGCTACTCATGGACTGGCATTCTTGCTAGCCACACTGGACTCTTGAGCGTCCTCAGAAGGACCGTGTGGCAATGAGTTGGATTCATCATGCACTACAGCTTGGGAGTACACACCAGAACGGTTGAAAAATGTTGTTGATCTTTGGTCTTGGTTGCAGCTAAGTGGCAACTCGGAAGAGCCGCAATGGTTTTGCATGCTATTTTCTCACTATTGGCATGAGGACATCCAATCCCTAAAAAAGGTAAGGGTGTATAAGATTGAAAAGTATGGATACATTTTCGATAAACTCCTTCGGTCACCTCTAAGTATACAGCCATCTTTGCCACAGGCACCCCAAAAAAAAACAGCTAATACTACATGTGCTCCTGAAGTTCCCAATTGTGTCCCAGGATTACCATCTCACACCCATTCAGTTGGTCTTGCCATGGCCATTCTTGATGCGAACGTAGGTGCCATGGCCATCCTCTCCATTATACCCCGAGCTTGTATGGCTCCCACTAGCACTGTAGTGGGCTGGGCCAAAGCCTCACACGCTGAGGCATCAGCCTCACTATCTCTCTCCTCATTGCTTCAACAACTAATATTGCCACTCAAGTTACGATGGCCTCCTCGGCCATGACCACAGTCGTTGCCACGTAAATGACGCAACCTAAAGTGCACTCAAAACCATTTTTGTGTCCTCTACTACCACAGTTCTCACCTCGATCAAAGAGGCACAAACCCACGCATTCACAGGCATAAGCATTGCCTCAATAGCTGCTGTAGTGACGGTATTCTTGTGTCTCTTGGTAGCCATTTCGGCTTGGGTATCAGTGGTGGCCTCATCTAGCGGTGGTGCCACCTCATTTTGCACTACTCCCACATCATCATCTTGGTGATCAAGTATGTGTCCCCTCTCTTTCTTTATCCACAATTCCTCCTTGGCATTGTTAGCACACCATACACACTCATTTCATTAATTCTTGTTGTCATCCTCATGGGCAGCCCGTCTTCTAGTTAAAGAGGAGTTGTAGTGGGATGTTGATGCCAAGACTGGGATGGCCACAAATCTGGCTGACATTGTCATTAAGCGTCTTCCTACTATTCCTTCTATTGGTGCTATACTGCCCACTATGGATGCTGATTTCTCCTCTGGATTTTCTAGTTCCGCGGGTCATGGAAGCGATTCATCGGTGTTTCCTCTCTCTCAATCAGGCGCTTCCCCACCACATCAGAAGGACTTAAAAATTCCTCCTCCTCATTTCAGTACTGTGTGCCTATGAACACATAGTCACACATGTGCCTATGTGTTCATAGGCACATGTTCATGTGCCTATGAACATGTTTCAGTTCATAGGCACAAGGTAAAACTCATGTTTCATTTTGTTATTACTCCTTGCTATTCTCTCCTTCTTTTGTCCTATGCGCACAATAGCAGCTAGTGCCATGCATGCTCTCATCCCATGTGGCCCAACGACCTCACTCATGAGGTTGTTACGTACAATGCGAACATCACACGCCGCAAACCAGTTTACTCGGTGGGGGCTTATGCCCTCATTTTCTGTCGGAAGACTGTCAATGGACATGCTAGACGAAGTGCCATGACTGTGCAGTTCAAACAAGTTCAAATATGTACAAATGAGTCTGCTGATACATACTAGGCCTGTAGCCTGCACATGCTAGAAGACCTAGGCAATGTTGCCCCAAGTCAACTGTCTCCATGTTTGCATTGGCCTACATACCTACATGGCGTTCCATTGCGATAGGTCTCATTCCTGAGCTCTCTGACCTCTATCTGCATTTCCTACAAGTCAAGCTTGAACGCCTTGCAGTCGAGCCTATGCCATCCATTTCAACTCCAGCAATTGGTGCCCTCTAGGATTTCATAGCCACCTGAATCATAAAGTGTTGGAGCAGTTTGCAGAACAAGCGTCTACATTGCACTGCCATTTGCGACACGACCATCTCCCTTTCATGAGCTTACACCACTACATCCTCTACCCCCTATATCTTCTGCCTTTGCTACGGTTGTACAGTCTACCCAGGGTACTGATCGTAATGGGGGTGGTGGCCAGGGCCACGAGAAATGTAAAGGTAAAGGCCAAGGCCGTGGAGGGAAGGGATCTGATGCCCCCCTCCTCCTCAAACATTCACTTGCTAAAAGTCTGGGACATATGGGCATTCATCTTGAAATTGTCAGGCCCCTTGTGAAGACACTCTTATCGCCTCCGCCATGAAGGTCCATTGGTCTTGCACTGGTGTCAGCACCTCAGCAACGGCTACAACCGCTATCACCTTGGCCTCAAAGTCCTCCTCCTCTCAGCTGTTTGTGCATACACTATAGTCATTTCACCCTTAAATCAGCCTGTGAGCCGGCCTCTGTCTTGGGATTAGGTAATCCCTACCTCCAAGCTCTCTTATTACGGCCCTCCCTCTACACCCTTATGGCCTCGTGATGATGACCACTTCTCAGATCCTTGTCCAAGTAACCACCATCTTGACTCGTGCTATGATGATGAATGCGCTCTACAACATCATCTCATCGAACTCCTTCATGCCCGTTCTTAGGGAGGGGGATGAGATGAGCCTGCTCTATACCTTTGTCTGTGATTCGGATGGATCCCTTCAGGTCATGCCATCTGGAGTTGTAGAGGGGTGTTAACCTGATGACCATTCATGGCGTGAAGATGGATCGCACACATTCCCCCTTTTGGATGGATCGCTTCCTCCTCTCTCCTTCCACCATCTGTCACTATTTTGTGTGTCTTGCTTTCTCGTCTTCTCGCATTTCATGTGGCTTCTGGATCATTGACTCAGGGGCCACTCATCAGAAAACATCATGTTGTTCTTCCTTTATCTTTGTTGGTCCCGTTGCCTTCATGCGCTTAGTGTACACAGGCTCCGGACAGCTTCGCAGCGTGCTAGGTGTCGGTGGTATTTGCTTTGTTTGTCCTAGAGGGGACATTCTTCTCCTTGATGTTCTGAATGTGGCTGACTTGAAGTCACCCTGCTGTCTGTGACCACCCTTCAAAATCAGGGCATGGACTATGGATATAGCCGCGGTTTTGGTAGAACCTCCATTCCTCCTAATCAAAATTTCCTCTGTGGTCCTCATTTTGACCTTCTCTTGCGGGTTCACTTGTCTCCTCCATCTTCTTCCACTGCTTCTGCCCTTATCCACGTTGCTCCCTCTTTGTCACGTGACCACATCAGTCTCTTATCTCGCCGTATCTTGCCATATGCACACTGTGGCCATTGCTTGCCTTCGCCACATCCAACCTATTGCTGGCATTGATTCTGCCACATTTCCTCTTGCTTACCATATTGAGTGTTTTGACAACGCTCAAGGCAAAATGCACCACTTGCAATTTATGTCATAGGCCACCTTCCTTAATATTTCTTTAGTGGTGTGGGTCTCTATGTAATGTGTCTCGCTGATGGATTCTCTCATTGTTTATGAGTTTTTTTCCCCTTTGTCACAAAACTTATTTCATTGAGTTCTTGTATTCTGGTGCGACCGTGGTGGTGAGTTCATAGGTCCAAATCTTGTCTTCTTGATTCCCATGGCGTGCGCATGGAGACTTTCGCTCCTTGAACATTTTAGAAGAATGCAGTCTCAGAGAATTGGAACCGCACCCTTGTTGACAGTGTCCGCTCCCTCCTCTTCTGCCATGCTTGTCTCGTCTCCTTATGTTTGTTGTGGCCACTTATAAACTGGTGAGCCTGGGCTTTGTGTCCTTGGTCTCACAACATATGGTGAGCCTGGGCTTTGTGCCCTTGCTCTCACAACATATGGTGAGCCTGGGCTTTGTGCCCTTGGTCTCACAACATATGGTGAGCCTGGGCTTTGTGCCCTTGGTCTCACAACATATGGTGAGCCTGGGCTTTGTGCCCTTGGTCTCACAACATATGGTGAGCCTGGGCTTTGTGCCCTTGCTCTCACAACATATGGTGAGCCTGGGCTTTGTGNGTAGAACCTCCATTCCTCCTAATCAAAATTTCCTCTGTGGTCCTCATTTTGACCTTCTCTTGCGGGTTCACTTGTCTCCTCCATCTTCTTCCACTGCTTCTGCCCTTATCCACGTTGCTCCCTCTTTGTCACGTGACCACATCAGTCTCTTATCTCGCCGTATCTTGCCATATGCACACTGTGGCCATTGCTTGCCTTCGCCACATCCAACCTATTGCTGGCATTGATTCTGCCACATTTCCTCTTGCTTACCCTATTGAGTGTTTTGACAACGCTCAAGGCAAAATGCACCACTTGCAATTTATGTCATAGGCCACCTTCCTTAATATTTCTTTAGTGGTGTGGGTCTCTATGTAATGTGTCTCGCTGATGGATTCTCTCATTGTTTATGAGTTTTTTTCCCCTTTGTCACAAAACTTATTTCATTGAGTTCTTGTATTCTGGTGCGACTGTGGTGGTGAGTTCATAGGTCCAAATCTTGTCTTCTTGATTCCCATGGCGTGCGCATGGAGACTTTTGCTCCTTGAACATTTTAGAAGAATGCAGTCTCAGAGAATTGGAACCGCACCCTTGTTGACAGTGTCCGCTCCCTCCTCTTCTGCCATGCTTGTCTCGTCTCCTTATGTTTGTTGTGGCCACTTATAAACTCCCCCATCTCATAGCCATTCATTTGCAGCTCCCTCTTGTGGACCCAGTCCCAGTGACCCAACTCCCTCCTTAGTGCCCGCCCCTACTACTTACCATCGAGTCACAACATATGGTGAGCCTGGGCTTTGTGCCCTTGCTCTCACAACATATGGTGAGCCTGGGCTTTGTGCCCTTGCTCTCACAACATATGGTGAGCCTGGGCTTTGTGCCCTTGGTCTCACAACATATGGTGAGCCTGGGCTTTGTGCCCTTGCTCTCACAACATATGGTGAGCCTGGGCTTTGTGCCCTTGGTCTCACAACATATGGTGAGCCTGGGCTTTGTGTCCTTGCTCTCACAACATATGGTGAGCCTGGGCTTTGTGCCCTTGCTCTCACAACATATGGTGAGCCTGGGCTTTGTGCCCTTGCTCTCACAACATATGGTGAGCCTGGGCTTTGTGCCCTTGCTCTCACAACATATGGTGAGCCTGGGCTTTGTGCCCTTGCTCTCACAACATATGGTGAGCCTGGGCTTTGTGCCCTTGCTCTCACAACAGCAGCCTCTTCTCTCACGACCCCGTCTATGGTTCATCCCGCCAATGCCTTGGGCTAATCTATCATTGAATAGACATTTCACCATGCTCTTTGAACTTCTGTCACTGGGCATGTACCCTGCTACTTTGCTAGTGCTGGTCCTTTTCCTTTACCCCCTTAGCTTATGATGTTTTCCATGAGGTACAAAAATTAGCTCACTCTACTCTCTAGGAGACAATTTTGCAAGAATACCTGCATGCTCTAACAAAGCACATGATGTATGAATTGGTGGATCTTCCACCAGGTCGCAAGGTGTTGTCTGCTAGGTGGGTCTACCGCCGGAAGTCGAAGCCAGATAGCTCCATTGTGCAATACAAATCCCGACTTACCACCAAAGGATTCTCACAGATACCCGGGGTTGACTTTGATGAAACCTTCACCCCAATAGGATTGCTATACAATTACCCAAAACATTCTCAGTCTGGTGGCCTAGTATGACTGGGAATTGCAGAAAATAGATGTCAATGATGCCTTCTTTCATGGAAAGGTTGATGAGGAAAATACATCATCCAACCACTTGATTCAATGATAGAACCAAAAAAGGTGTGGCGGCTGCGCAAGGCCCTATGCGGGCTCAAGCAATCATTACGGTGTTCACACTAAGAGATAATCTCTACACTTGACAAGGGTGCATTTTTGGAAGAAAAGTCGATCTCGCTTGTTCCTTAGTGCTCACTGTGCCCCTCTAGTGACCATTCTTGTTTACATTGATGATGTGCTCATGCCATCTCCCAGTCATGCAATGTTTTACTCTGCTACGGACCTCCTACAGGCAACTTACAAGTTGAAGAACCTCAATCCAACCCAATTCTTCTTGAGCACATCGTTGCTCACGAAGAACACTTCATGCCCACCAGGTTGCATAGGTCCACAGCCTGGTGGAGGGCTTTGCATGTATGCTCTCTTCTATTCCTATTGCCTCCACTTCACAAACTTGATCCCAGAAGACCTGATTTTGCTGAATTCAGTTAATGTGTCTAAATTGAGAAAGGAGGTGGATTTCACCAATTTCTTATGTTTCCTTAGCTCACTAATGTACCTTGCCACCACCACTCCTGCAGACACATCCTTTGCTTTCAACTTCCTGTTCCGATTCTCTCAGTGTCTGAGAGAGTGTCATCTTGAGGCGACATTTCATGTGGTGCATTATACGCTCTCCAGTGTGTGTATAGGACTGCAGTTCAGAGCACATCCCTCAGTCATTGCCGATGGCTTTACATGGCTCAGATGCATAAAGTAGGGTAGGCTTTATATTCTTGATTGGTGGAACAACAATCCCTTGGAAGACGGGCAAGTAGGAGTGCGTTGCACAAAGCGTGAGTAAAACCAAGGACATTGCACTTGGCTCAGGTACATGTGAAAGTGTCCAGCAGTGTCACCTCCTGCAATAGCTGTGAGTCCCTGTTTTTTTGTATCACTATATGTTGTGACAACAAAAGCACAAAAACAATTGTTGATAATGATGGTATGCACCACTTCCGAACCAAGCATATCAATGCCGAGAACCACTTTACTCGTGAATGCATTTCCGCTAGCATTGTTTGGATTGTATGCTTGGACCATAAGTCCCAACAAGTTGATTTTCTTTCAAATGCATCGAGTGAAAACGTCTTCAAATGTGTTAGTTCACGCTGTTACACTTGCACGTTCCCATGATCTTGGGTGATGTGTGTGCACTGCTTGCCTATTGACTCCGCCTTCAATGTCATGTAATCCTTGTGTGTGTCATCCCATGTTAGCCGGTAGCTGTTGTGATTGTCATGGTCGAGTATTAATGTTTTCTTCAGTCAGTGGTCCTTCACACATGGAACTCTGTCTTGTCTTGTCCCACATGCATACACAAGCACACATGTACAGGGGAATGAGTGACGTGACTGCTCTTAGAAATTAGCCTCGCAAAGTCACGCACATTGAAGCCAGTCTCACCGGGCAAGAGCAACACTCTCCCAAAATGTGGCTTAGGGCCATATGATATTCTCACGACTCTCATGACTCTTCCTTCAGTTCTTGGTTTTTCTTGTGGCGGAGGCTTGACCTCGGCAACTTTAGGATGCCATGGTCTGTCTTCAAACATGCACGCGGGTTCCTNTCTCTTCTTCCACTTCTTGAGGAGCTGCTTTGTATTCCTGGATGCTGATCCTCAGGGGACAACCATGCCAACATTGGTCTATGCGTTGGTGAGCAGCCGCCCTCGGCCTTTTGCCCAGCGGTCGGGCTTGACACCCGGCGGCGACTTGACCTCCTGTGAGTGTTGCACGAGCGAGGTGTGCGCTCACCGGTGCTTGTACCCTCGTTTCCCTAAGTTGTTCAACCTGTCTTGGTTCTAACTGTAAGTTCTACCAAGTGCCATGAGCATTATCCATGGCGTTGTCGATGTGGGGATCTCCCCACACTCCTTCCTTCCAGTTTACCTAACTTGCATCCCCAAGACTAGCCACATTATTGCAATGCCCTTAGGGTATAGGCAGACGGCTCTAAAACTTTCTTGCAGTTCTCGTTGGTTGAGACGAAGTCCAAGAGGGTGGATTATTGGGTGTGGAGGGTGTCTCTTGGGGGTTGGACAGTGTAAGAAGGTAGAGGGATTTGCGGTTGAGGCAAGAGTTCATGCCATTGTTTCGATTCATAGTGGTGCCCGAAATGTGTTCCACGATGTGATTGCCGCTTTGATCCTGTTGTATGATGGGTGTAGAGGTGCCGGAAGGACTGAAGTTCCTATGCCAAGGACACGGAACTGGCTACAAGGTGCGACGTCACTCTCACATTCAACCTTTCAAGACTCGAGGACAAAAGTTCCTGGTGACAGATTGAAGAAATGAATGGGATACATTCAAACACCAAACAAATACCAAGGCTTTGGACGAGTCATGTCCCGGAGTTTAAGGCCAAAAATGGTAAGAGTGTTTAACTGCCATTTGTGCATGAATGAAACATAAGCAAACACAAAGACACTATAGTAAGCCTTACGCAGAAATTATATGGCAAGAGCACATACGACGAACAAAGTTTGAAATTCTACCTCGAGCATATTGTTGAAATCATAGACCCATGTTGTCAATGCCTAGAAAAATGACTCAAGAATTCAAACCCGTTCAGACCCTGGGAAAGAAGGCCAAAAAGGTTTAACTTGTTGGGAGGAACATATGAAAGAGGAAAGCATTGTGCCATTGGAGCCTCCACGGAAGGCTTAAAAGGGTCGTGATGGACAGATTCTAAGTGACGACATAGCTGCTCCAAGAATGTACAGACCATAGACCATAGACAATGAACAATAAACAATAAACAATGAACAAGGACGCAACGCAGAGTTTGGGTTCACTGAGCCACACAGGGCACACGAATGCAACACGCCCGTGATCTGCTGCGGCGGCCATTGCCATTGTCACTTGGCTCGGAATGGTAAGCCGGCATCACACGCTTTGCAGCAAAGCTCACAAGGGGCAGAGGCCGTGTTTCTTGGGCGGGTTCTTGAGCACCTGCGCAGGAGCAGGGGCAAATGTTCAGATTCAGGGTGAAACTAGGAGAGTTGTAGAGGATAGGTTCAGGTGAAGGTTCAGGTCCAACTTCGGGTTGAAATTCAGGTTCAGGATCATGGTCGTGTTCGTGTTCGCGTTTGGGTTCATGCTCAAGGTTCAGGTTTAGCTCCAAGTTCAGGTTCAGGTTCAGGTTCAAGTTTAGGTGCAGCAGGACCTCGCCCAATATCAACTGCAACATTTGACCGACAACAATCACGCGGTGGGAGCAATGTGTTTCATTTACATCCGTTTGGCTTGGCTCAAACAGCAGCAACGGAAGCAGCAGCAGCAGCAGCAGCAGAAAAGCTTGCACTCGTGTGATGGCATTGATGAATCTGAGGGCGCCGCTGCCACAGCAGCATTCGCTGATTAGTTTGATGTGGAAGCACTTTGGACTGAGGTTCAGGTTCAGGTTGAGCAGAGCTGTTGGACGTTACTGCAGTGCTGTTGAACATTACTGCAGTGCTGTTGAACGTTACTGCAGCACTGTTGGACGTTACAGCAGTCTCCAAGGCCTTTCCTTTTCTAGTTTGGCCCACGCATCGGAACATTTGTCTTCAGCTTTTGGAGCTCTCACAGCTGAAGACCAAGGTTTCCGTTGTCTAGGACTGAGTCTTCGCCTACGTCTACGGCTACAGCTACGCCGACGCCTATGCCGACGCCAACGCCGACGCCGACGCCGACGCCGACGCCAGCGCCGGCGCCTGAGCCTGAGCCTGCGCCTGCGCATGCGCATGCGCCTGCGCCTGCGCATGTGCATGCGCCTGCACCTGCGCCTGCGCCTGCGCATGCGCCTGCGCCTGCGCCTGCACCTGCGCCTGCGCATGCGCCTGCGCCTGCGCCTGCTCCTGCGCCTACGCCTGCGCCTGGGCCTGCGCCTGCGCCTGCGCCTGTGCCTGCGCATGCGCCTGCGCCTGCGCCTGCACCTGCGCCTGCGCATGCGCCTGCGCCTGCGCCTGCTCCTGCGCCTACGCCTGCGCCTGGGCCTGCGCCTGCGCCTGCGCCTGCACCTATGACCATGCGTATGCCTATGCCTTTGCCTATGCCTATGCCTATGCCTATGCCTATGCCTATGCCTACGTCTATGCCTACGCCTATCCCTACACCTACGTGTACCCCTACGCCTACGCCTACGTCTACGTCTCAATCTCCTTCGTCCGTGCCCGCGCCCGCGCTTGCCTGCGCCCGCGCTTGCCCGCGCCCGCGCTTGCCCGCGCCTGTGGTTGCACGCGCCTGTACTTGCACGCGCCCGCGCCCACGCCCGCGCCTGCGCCTGCGTTTATGTCTACGTCTACGTCTACATCCATGTCTACGTTTACATCAACGTCGACAACCATCGTCGTCTCATCCATGGAGCGGACTCATTCAAACAGGAGTCGTTCCTTGGTCTTGAGCCGCTGAGGCTCTAGCGCGACGGCGTGTGAAACAGAAAGAAGAATAAAAGGAGTGAATTGTACCTTGGTCTTGAGCCGCTGCAACTCTCGTGCGACGATGGACCGCGTCTTGCGCGGCAAGATGACGGCGTCGATGAAACCCAACGCGGCCGCAGCGTACGGATTCGCAAACTTGTTCTCATAGTCCTTGGTGAGCGCCGCCATCTCCTCAGGGCTCTTTCCTCGGAAGAGGATCTCCGCCGCACCCTGCGCATCGAAGACAGCGAGCGCAGCAGTCACACCTGTTGAGGAGTGCAGATCGTTTTGAGACCGTCAGGTCCTTTGGTTACAGTCCGGTCTGATTTGAGGCCATTCGGTCTGATTTGAGGCCGTCCGGTTGATCTGAGGCCGACGGATCCTTTGGAGGCCTTTCAGGCTCCAGGAGCCAATGCCGACCTCATTCCAATGGTTGGCATTGCCTTTCTTTGTGTCGTCCCATGTGGGACCTGCTGCTGTTTTTTTTTGTTTTTTTGTTTTTGAGAGGTTTTGGGGGAGGTGGGGGTGGGGGGGGGGGGGGGGGGGGGGGGTGGGCAGAACAAGCATATCTCTACAGATTTACTTTTCTTTTTTTACCAACACGTGTTTGGAAACTATGTCCTGCCGTGAGCCCCACCACCACCTCAGTCCTCACAGTGGAGAGAGGACCTTTGCCGCAGTCTGCGGACCTCCATTTGATCTCGACAAGAAGAGCTAAAAAGGAGGACGACTTGCGACGAGTGCAAGAGTCACAGACATTGACGTCTTCATTTTGCAAAGCGTCCAAAGAGAAACCATCCTGCTCTGCTCTCCATTTGATTTGACAACTGTCTGAAACGGAATCAATACAAGACGCGCAGACGTCTCTGATGTTGAGGCACCACAAACTTCTGCATCAAACAATCAGCGGCAGAAGAGGCAAAAGCAGCAGCAGCAGCAGCAGCAGCAGCAGCAGCGGCGGCGGCAGCAGTAACGCACCTTGGCGCCCATGACAGCGATCTCTGCTGTAGGCCACGCAAAGTTGGCATCGCCGCGAAGGTGCTTCGAGCTCATCACTGTGAAACACCCATGCACACATCCACACACGCACAAACACATGCACACATGCACAAACACATGCACACATGCACAAACACATGCACACATGCACA
>SZWC01013179.1:23385-33463 GCA_023375785.1 Penium margaritaceum
ACAAGACACGTGGAAACAACAACAAGACACGTGGAAACAACAACAAGACACGTGGAAACAACAACAAGACACGTGGAAACAACAACAAGGCACGTGGAAACAACAACAAGACACGTGGAAACAACAACAAGACACGTGGAAAAAACAACAAGACACGTGGAAAAAACAAGAAGGCACGTGGAAACAACAAGAAGGCACTCGTTGACTGTGCCTTCGGCAGGTTTTCATCCGTAATGAGCCTAATCTTGAAAACAAAACAAGAAACCGTTTCTCATTAGAGTCTTCACCAAAGACCAAAAAACATTCAAGGAATTCGGCTGGTTTTGGTGCACGGGTTTGGATTAAGTAAGAAGTTGACCCTCGTACTCCTTCATTCACAAGTGGTCAAATTAGTAATCATTGTAATCAATGAAGAGATTAATAAAACGCGTTGAAAATGAATCATCATGAATTCTTTTTAAAAGCATAATGTTTGATTTAATCCATGAGCCATCCGCCTCACTTTGCTCAGTCGTCGACACTAGGCCATGTGCCACAAAGCACACCGCCTCTGCTCTGTGCTCCGCAGAGGACTCCAAGCTATGGTGGAAAGCACATATCTGAGACTCATATAGCCAAGAGGTGCTCTCATGTCCGTCCTCATCACACTCGGACGAAGCTCTCCCACAAGCATCATCACGGGAGACAAACACAATGGGACACATGGACTATGGACCACTCGGTTGTGATAACACACTCGCACCTCCTTGAATGTGGAGTGCCAGCAGCTGACGAGGCTCCGCAATGGTGCAGTCCCAAGGATCTTGGCCTCTGCTGCTGCCCAAGGAAGTAGATGTCACTGCTATTGTTGTAGTCGCTGCAAAACCTGCCCGTGAAGCGCTGGAGGACATCCAATGCATGTGCGCTGCCTGGAGACCACGCGTAATCCTCCTTCAATCAAGGGGTTTCTGACACTCCGTGTACCAATGAGCACCTCCTCAGTTCTAGCAATGGACAGAACGTCCAGTGCTACTGCTGGCCGACGCCGTCTAGTTCTGCCCCTTATCGTGCACGTTCTTCCTCTTCTTCCGCTGTGTGGCCGCTGTAATGCCCTGAACCTAGCCAGAGTTGCAATTGTTAAGACGCTTTGCAAAGCGTCTTAACAATTACAAACCTGAACCTAGCCAGGCGAGGGAGAGGGAGAGGAGGACCGGATGGCATTGAGATGGAGCTAGAGACGAACGGGGTTGGAGGTGTCACAGAAGACACAGTCATGGCTGTAGCAACCGGGCTCTCCTCGTGTGCGCACGCTGCCTCCCTGGCTGATGTCGCTTGAAGGAAGTAGCATTGAGCCTAAGGGAGAAGCTGATGGGTCTCTGACATCCAGGAGAGTGCCCAAAGCTGCGTCCCACCACCATTCCCGAGTCGGTTGTCAACATGCATGGCATGCCTCCAGTAGTCAGCTGCAGGTTCCGACTCTCCCTGATGGACGGAGTGGAACAGTGATTTTTTCAACGCTTTGCAAAGTGTTTTAAAAATCACTCTCCCTGATGGAGGGAGTGGAACTCACAAAGATGGCCCGCAATTGTCACATGGGCCACAGCAACAGAAGGGGTCAGGTCCAAATCCCAACCTCGGCGAGGATCCAGCTCCGATCCTATCCCCCCCTGGACCAAAGCAGAGGCAACAGTCTATATTTCTCTTGTGCTACACTGCAGAGCAGGTCCCGCATCGCTCCCATGATGTCCATACCTTGCAATCGTCGGTGATCTGGTCTTGGCTATTGTAGTAGGGACAGAAACCCTGTGAATCTGTCTACACATGAACCAGACCTCCCAGTAGTCGAAGCATGCGTTACTTTAATAGGAAGTCTGGGGAGTCTCAATGTCCTTCAACCGTCACTCTGTGGGGATAAAGACATTAGGCTCCGATGGAGGTGGATGCAGCACAAGAGGATTGGCACCAAGAGGGACACCTATCAAGGAGAACCCTCCCGGCTTCTGCAAGAGGTCCCCACACCGTAGTGGCACAACCCTGCCGAGAACCGAGGCCAAGATCACCGGCGCAACTGACAAAGCCGATTCTCAAGCACGCGAATCTCACTCGCATGCAGATCAGCTGTTGTTTCCCATGTATCCATGGTGTCATTGAGCCTGGCTGGAGGCTTCTAATTGGCTAATAGACGAGAGGTGTACTACCGGGCCAATGGTTCATATGCAGTGGCTGTTTTTGTTTCATGGGAGACCCAAAGCGTCCTCGCATTAGGTCGTAGAGCTTCCAAAGTGCATTGATTTGTGCCTGCTGCTATCGATGCATCTCTTCCTGGTTTTGGTGGATCTTGTCTTGCGTACAATGAAGGTCTTTGATTGCTATGATTGTGGTGTTATTATCCCTGACTTTGAGAATGCTCAGGGTACCGCTGACTCCTTTCCCTTGTCATTGCCTGATGCCATGTACACCTTCAGCTACTGTTGTGGGATATTGGTAACTGATGAGACCGGACATCACCACGAGCGTTGCTCTTGGGCACTAGATGAAGTTGCGGTAGAGGATGTCGTGGATGCTTGAGCAGCAATGCGAGATGGCGCTGCTGACATTAACTACTGCAAAACTAGGGAGAAAAAAAGGTAAGCTTGAATTGAGATGAGAGGGGGACGACGGCCACCTGTGTTTCAGCTTTGAAGTAGGGAATTTTGAGAACCCCTGTTGATGTCACAACCAAGAAAGGAGCGGCAAAGGCAGCAACACTTTCATAAGTGGATGAAATGATATGAGGACTTGTCGGAAGAAGAGCTAGCAGTAGGAGGCCGTGTTGCTGAAGATGACATGATGAATGGGAAAAGAGGCAACAAGCAATGTTTCCTGAAGCACTGATACCATGTCAGTAGAAGCAAACACTTGGAACGAGTGGATATTGGAGCAAGAAAAAGCAGTCAAATGCATGGAAACATGGCAAAGTGACAAGAATGGAAAGCTAAATGTAGGAACAACAAGTTAGATAGAAATGGATGAAGGTAGGTGAAAGGGAGGAGGTAGAGTGACAAAGTCCAAAGCAGACAAGGGCACGTCGAGAGGATGCAGGAGATAGGAGTAGAAACCTTGTGCTGCTATCACACGCAATGTATAGACAAAGTAGGCATATGTCAATGACCATGACCACAACATTTCACTAGGTGTGGTCGATGTTGAAATGTCATAGCATGATTCAGAAACATTCAAAGGGGAAAAATCAATTTTTTGGCATAATACGCATGTAACATCAGGTATCAAAGTGGCACGTGACCGTCCACAGTGGGCACATGTCACTGACCATGACCACAACATTAAACCACGTGTGGTCAATCTTTACCACTCATACAACGATTAAAAAGTGATCAAAACGGGCAATCCAAGTGAAAAACTACTTCAAATGGGCTGGCAAGTTTATAGCCCTTCAAATACGAATGGCAGGGTGTGATTGTTGTGCCCAATGACTGGCCGACATGGGCATATGTCACTAATGTCCAAAACATGGCACCGTGAGGTCAACTTGGACAAATCATAGCACGGGTCAGGAATGGTCAGGGGGAGTAACCATAGTGTAGGAATACTAGGCATGGGCTAGCAAGTGTAGATTCCTTCAATGACTAGTGGCATGGCATGGCTTTTGTCCACAATGACCGTCCAAAGTTGTGTCACTGACCATGTCCACTATATCACCCAATGTGTGGTCAGCTTGGAAAAACCATAGGACACATCAGAACTGGTCAGAGAGGGCAGTCAAATTATAAAAACACGTGAAATCAACTACAAAGTTTTAAAAAAAAAAACTTCAAGAACTAGTGGCAAGGTGTGGCTATTGTGCATAACGATTGCCCATAGTTGATTCATTCCACAGCCCATGACCAAAACATGACACCATATGTGGTCAACTTTGACAAATCAAAGCACAAGTGAAAAATGGTCAGAGGGGCACTTAAATTACATGCAGAGTTGGCATAGAATAACAATTATTTGAGCCTTCAAACACTAGTGGCAAGGTGCGACCATTGTGCACAATGACAAGCCTAAGTAGGCATCTGTTGCTAACCATGACCACAACATTTCACGAGGTCTGCTCAACATTTACAATCATAGCACGAGTCAGAAACAGTCAGCGGGGACGACCAGATTTTATGCATACCACACATGTATTCCAAAACATGAAAACATCCACATGTTAGTGGCACATTGTAGCTATCGTGGGTAATGACCGGCCAAAATGGGCATCTTTCATTCACCATGACCACAGAATTGCACCATGTGTGGTGGACATTGACAATTCATAGGACGCGTCAGAAACGATCAGCAGGACAATCGAAGTGCATGCATACTAGGCATCAGTCAGTGTTGTTCTTTAATGCCCCCTTGGCCACCACTCTAGCTTAGCGGACGGGTTGAGCATGCATTGCTCCATTGAGTAAGTCCCCTAAATTTTATTCGTGGTGCAAGTCCAACCGAGACACCTGCGGTGTAGCGCAATGGATAGCACGCTGGACTTTGGGTCAATAGGTCTTGCAATCGAGCTTTGATGTGGGCGGGAAGATTTTTTACCTTCATGCAAAGAGGAAGTTTCCTATAAATTTCTCCATGTATGAGGAGGATGTGCCACTGGATAGTCAGTGGATGCACCAATTGGCGAGCCGATGGGGTGGTGAGGAGTGGCCATCCCCCAAAAGTGCCCCTACCCGCACACACCTTAGACACCAGGCCTAGGACTACATGTACCAGGCTCATTTCTCTTTCTAAACATGAAATCTGGTCTTAGATGCTCCTCACAGAGCTGTCCAACTAAGGAACAATATAAAGAAGGCACTGGTTTGTCTATGCCCCAGGAGTTAGTCTCTGACTAGCAACTTGTGCAAAAGTGATCAAAATGTTACGTGGACATAGTTGCTAGCAAGTGATTGCCAAGAAGTTGCTCAGTGTGGAACTGGGATCCTGAGGGTGATATCTTCTCCTCGCTCAAATGCTAGGAGCGGACGACAGGTGTCCTTATGTTGGCCCTGTTTTCTCGTTTGTTTGCCTCAGGCCGGTTGACAAAGGGTTATGGGCCCCCACTGACCAGTTGTGAGGCACGCTTCACACAACTTTGGTAGGCTCTCTCCAGGTGCGCACGTCAGCTCCATCGGCTCTATCAGCTCCACATGCTTCATCAGCTCCAATGGCTGTGTTTGCACTCAGCACACAAGGACCAAGGACAAGCTCTGCCCTTGGATACACGACTCTTGGGTCCCGACCAGGACAAACTTGGATGCAAGACCCTGGTACTACTAGTGTGAATTGTCTTCTCTCTGTATAGGTAAACATCAGCTGGAGGGGTAAGCAGTGGACCTGCACCTTAAAACCGACAACAGACATGAGCTAACATCAGCGTACATCGTCGTCAATATAGTAGAGATGTAGAGAGCAGAAAAAGGTAGCTAAAATAGTTGACCCATCAAGAGCAGTGGGGGCTGCCGCACGGCAGTCCTCAAAAGGGGCTACCATAGGGTAGACCATAGGAGCAACCGTGAGTGCTACCACACTGCTACAAGGTCTGAGATCCTTGGGAGCAATCCCCATTTTTAAGGGAAAATGGGGATTCCCGCTCTGGAGATGGCAGTTTGAAGTAGAAATCAAAGTGCGTGGCTTCGTCAAGCTTCTGAAGGGAGAGGAGCAGGTTCCTGCGGAGGGCTCACCCAAGCACGAGGCATGGACAAAATGAAATAACATTGTCATGTCTTTCCTCAGCAACGCGGAAGCCAAGAAGTATGTTCCCATTATTACGGAGCTCACACTGGCTTCAGATACTTAAACGAAGCTCAAGCGTGTCCACCAATCCACCTCCCTTGCAAACAGATGATTCATTCTACAACAGCTGATTAGCATGCGGGTGAATGAGGGAGAGTCCATCCCTGATTTCCTATAGGCGTTTTAGGGACTCCTTGGTGAGGCTTGCCAAATGAATTGGGACCTTGATGAAAACATATATGCCATCATCCTCCTCATGGCGCTACTGGAGTGCTGGAGCCCAATGATCAGTGTCATGGGCGGTTGGAAGGAGGATAAACTGACGTATGCGGCAGAGTCCGAGCACGTGCCCTCTATCGCCAAGGACGAAGACGCTGAGCTATGACATAGATACTTTGGGCACGTTGCAAAGAGCACACTCCAAGTCATGCAGCAACAAAATATTGTCCGCGTCATGGAGGGGTGCACGAATGGTGCAGCTGGGTGTTGCAACTTGTGTGAACCTTGCCTCCAAGGCAAGACAAAGAGAAAGCGCTTTGAGTGCAACAGTTGCCATGTAGAACCCGCCTTGGACCTTATTCACACCGGTGTGTGCGGACCCTTCTGCATGGAATCAAACGGAAACAGCAAGATCTTGCTGACCTTCATCGATCACAGCTGCAAGATCCGGATGTACTTCCTCAAAACAAAGGGAGAGGTCAAAGAGAAGCTTCCAGAATTTGGTTGAGCGACAGACCTGAAAGAAGGTGAAGGCGCTGCAAAGCGACAACGGCGGTAATTTCAAGGCAACCAAGGGCTGGCTATGGCAATGCGGCATCGACCATCAGCCCATGACACCCTACATGTCACAAAGCAATGGTGTCATTGAATGCATGAATCAGACTACTCTCGGCATGGTGCGTAGTATGCTCTTTGACGAAAAACTTCCACCTTGCTTCTGGGCAGAAGCGGCAAGAACAGCATGCTACCTCATAAACCTAACTCCTTCGGCTGCTCTGGGTAGGTGCCACAAGACAAAGGGAAAGCAGGAGATGACACCATAGGAGGTGTGGTCGGGAAAGAGGCCGGACGCATCACACCTGAAGGTCCTTGGCTGCACCACATGGGCAAAGGTTAAGGTAAGAGAAGGTGGCAGCAAGCTATATGTAAGAGCACGGAAGTGTGTTACAGTCGGCAATGAATATGCCCCAAAAACCTACCACCTTTGGGACTTGGAAGCAAGAAGGGCTTCTCACCAGCCAAGACGTGACCTTTGATGAGAGAACACAAGGCAAGGGAGAGCCTCTTGATCCTACGTAAGCTCAAAGACAGGAAGAGTGCTTGGTGCTGCTTGAGTCTGGAGATCAAGCTCCCAAAACCTAGCAAGTGGTGCCAGTGCGGTAGGCCGCATAGAAGACTAGTGTAGCAGGGAGGGGCTGCACAAGCGAACACAAAGGCCGGCTCCGACACAAAGTCGGTGATGTCCAAGGCCTCTGCGACTACCTCGGAGGCCATCAGCTCTTCACCAGAGGAAGATGTTGTTCTTCTATGCCCCATGGCCACTGCTATGGCTTGACGGACAGGTTGGGCATGCACTGCTCCCTTGGAGTAAGTCCCCCAGACCTTGTTTGTGGTGCAAGTCCAAGTGAGACACCACAAGTGTAGCGCAATGGATAGCATGTTGGACTTAGGGAAAACAGGTCCTGCGATCGAGCCTTGATGTGCGCAGGAGGTTTTTTGACCTTCTAGCACAGGGGAAATTTCTTAGACATTTCTCCATGCATGAGGAGAGTGCGCCACTTGGCGGTCAGTGGATGCGCCAATTGGCGGACTGGTGAGGTTGTGTGGAGTGACCACCCCAAAAGTGTCACTACCCACACACCTTAGAAGCCAGGCCTAGGACTATATGTACCAGGCTCATTCCTCATTCTAATTACACAATCTGGCCTTAGATGCTCCTCACAGAGTTGTCCAACTAAGGAATAGTATAAAGAAGACACTGGTTGGTCTAAGCCCCAGGAGTTAGTCGTTGACTAGCACCTCGCGCGAAAGTGACCAAGTGTTAAGTGGACACAGTTGCTAGCAAGTGATTGCCTAGGAACTGTTCAGTATGGAACCGTGATCCTGAGGGTGATATCTTCTCCTAGCTGAAATGCTAGGAGCGGACGGCAGGTGTTATTGTGTCGGCCCTGTTTTCTAGTCCGTTTGCCTCAGGCCGGTTGACAAAGGGTTATGGGCCCACACTGACCAGTTGTAAGGCACGCTTCGCTCAACTCTGGTACGCTCTCTCCAAGTGCACACATCAGCTCCATCAGCTCCATCAGCTTCATCACCTCCAACGGCTTGGTCTGCACTTAGCACACAGGGACTAAGGACAAGCTCTGCCCTTGGAGGCACGACCCTTGTGTCCCAACCAGGACAAGCTCTGCCCTTGGTGGCAAGACCCTGGGTGTGTTGGTGTAGATGTATTCTCTGTCTGCAGGTGAACATCGGCTGGAGGGGTAAGCAACGGATCTGCATCCTAAAACCGGTAGCAGATATCAGCTAACATCAGCCTACATCGGCCTCAACGCAGCAGAGACGTGGGAAGCAGACAAGGGCAACAAAAATGGTTGACCCATCGGGAGGAGTTGGGGCTGTCGCAGGGCAGTCCTCAAGCTCAACAGTGGCTACCACAGGGCAGACCACTGGAGCAAATGTGAGTGCTATGTCACTGCCACAAGGTCTTGGACCCCTGGGAGGAATCCCCATTTTCGAGGGGATTGACATCCCCCTTTGGAGATGGCAGTTCGAGCTGGCGATGAAAGTGCGCGGCTTCATCAAGCTACTAAAGGGAGAGGAGCAGGTTCCTGCGGAAGGCACATCTGAGCATGAGGCATGGATGGATCCAAATGATATTGTCATGTCATTCCTCAGCAACGCGATAGCCAAGAAGTATGTTCCCATCATTGCCGGGTATACGCTGGCTTCCGAAGCTTACGACAAGCTCACGCGCGTGCACCAATCCACCTCCCTCGCGAACAGACTATTCATCCTATAACGGCTGATCAGCATGCGAGTGAATGAGGGCGAATCAATCCCCGATTTCCTACAGGAGTTTGAAGGACTCCTTGGCGAGGCTCGCCAGATGAATTGGGACCTTGACGAGAACATGCAAGCCATGATCCTCCTCATGGCGCTACCGGAGAGCTGGAGCCCAATGATCACCATCATGGGCGGCTGGAAGGAGGACGACCTGACGTACACGGCAGTGTCCGAGTATGTGCGAAACGAGGCCATGCGTCGCAGCGGAAGTGAGGCTAACTTCTCAGCCTATGCCGCACACTACGGTGGCCACGGGAGCAAAGGGTCAGCCTCTGGTCAGAAAGGCGGCAGCGGAAGCGGTGGTGGCGGAGGCAACAATGGCGGCAAGGCTCCCAAGCGACAGGGTAACTGCCGCAACTACGGTAAACCTGGGCACTGGACAAGAGAGTGCAGATCGCCAAAGAAGGAAGATGGCGGAAGCGGTGGGAACAAAGGCAACAAAAAGGGTGGCAAAGAAGCCACCAACATGATGGCACAGAGCACACCTCCAGCAAAAGGAGCGGCACTGCTCAGGCCAGGAGCTTTTGGGCTCGACTCCGGCACCGATCATCACTCCAGCAACGACCAAGCTGGATTTGTCTCCATCGGCCCCACCGATCGGCGGTTCAGATGTACAAACGGCAGTGTCGTCAATGCAAAGGGCGTGGGAGACAAGTTGGTTAGCATCAACCTTAATGGTGCAGAGAAGGATCTACGGCTATGTGACGTGGTCTACATGCCCTCATTTGCGGCAAACCTTCTGTCCGTGTCAAAGATAACGGACAAGGACATGACAGTGGTGTTCACACAGAAGAAGGCGGTCATCGCCAGGAACGAGGACATCAAGGTCCTCTATGCCAACAAAGATCTCGTGGCACAAGTTCCACGGGTTGACGGACTCTACGTATTGCAGATAATGGCAGCAAAGACCTCAGAAGACAAGGGTCATGCGGGTGCAGCGGAGGCAGTGGTCTCGGCACCAACATAGGAGAGCACACCAACGAGAACTGAAAAAGCAACCTCTACCGCAAAGGATGAAGACGCTGATCTGTGGCACAGACGCTTTGGGCACGTTGCAAACAGCACGCTCCAAGTCATTCAGCAACAACAGCTGGTCCGTGGCATGGATGGTTGCAAGAAGGATGCGGTTGGGTGTGGTAGCCTGTGTGAACCTTGCCTCCAAGGCAAGACCAAACGAACGCGCTTTGAGCGCAATGGTCGCCGCGCAGAATCAGCCCTTGACCTGATTCACACCGACGTGTGTGGACCCTTTCGCACGGCGTCAAACGGTGGTAGCAAGTATTTT
>SZWC01013179.1:33533-62255 GCA_023375785.1 Penium margaritaceum
GAAGACGCTGATCTGTGGCACAGACGCTTTGGGCACGTTGCAAACAGCACGCTCCAAGTCATTCAGCAACAACAGCTGGTCCGTGGCATGGATGGTTGCAAGAAGGATGCGGTTGGGTGTGGCAGCCTGTGTGAACCTTGCCTCCAAGGCAAGACCAAACGAACGCGCTTTGAGCGCAATGGTCGCCGCGCAGAATCAGCCCTTGACCTGATTCACACCGACGTGTGTGGACCCTTTCGCACGGCGTCAAACGTTGGTAGCAAGTATTTTCTGACCTTCATAGATGACCACAGCCGCAAGGTGTGGATCTTCTTGTTGGCCTGAGGGTGAGTGTGCACCCTGGAGGGTCCCTAGCAGTGGCTGGTTCACACCACCAACTGTTTTTGCAGAGACTGAAACTGTGGAGGCAACTGGTTCAAGGATGGCAAAATCTGGTCAGAGAGTGAGGCAATAGTTTTGGCCTCAATTGACTGGGAATTAACACTTGATCAAGGCTCACAAGCAGTGGCATTTTATAGCCACTGATCTAAGCTTTCCAGAACACCAAAGCATGCCAGATTTGGAGCTTCCTAGCAGATTCTATGGCTTCTAGAGTGCTCCTTGGTAGGCTGTTCTTTTCCCACCTAGGAAGGCATCTCTTCCCTCCTCTAGAAGCTTCTGCCCCTTCCTAGATTCCTCAGCTTGTTTCTAGTAGGAGGGAAGGTGTCCAGAAGACCAAGACATCTCTAGATGCCTTGTAGGACAAGTCACCCCTTCTAGAAGGTGTGCCACCTCCCTGGACCCTCACCTGGCCTTCTAGAAACTTAAAGAGGAACTCTAGAGGTTGAGCTAGCTTCCTGGTATCTATTTTCCACCTCCCTTGAGGCAGGGCAGAATTTCATCTTGTGGGACTTGAACCCGGGCCCCTGCCTCTAGAGGTGGACACCATTAACCACTAAGCCACTAAGGCTTGTCTTTTTGGTGTTCCTTTTTGGAGTCACTCCTGCCATGGTGAGGAGCATCATTTCAACACTTCTTTCTCAAAACAAAGGGAGAGGTCAGAGAAAAGATGCAGGATTTTGTCTCCATGGTGCAGCGGCAGACCGGAAAGAAAGACAAAGGGATGCGGAGCGATAACGGCGGAGAGTACGAGGCATGCAAGAGCTGGTTGCGGCAACATGGGATCAACCACCAGCCCACAACGCCTTACACGCCACAGAGCAATGGTGTTGCCGAACGGATGAATCAGACCATCCTCGGCATGGTGCATAGCATGCTCTTTGATGCAAGGCTTCCACCGCGGTTTTGGGCGGAAGCGGCAAGAACGTTATGCTATCTTGTCAACCTGACTCCTGCGGCTGCTCTGGGCAGGCGCGGAAAGAAGATGGGCAAGCAACAGATGACGCCACAAGAAGTTTGGTCAGGGAAAAAGCTGGACGCATCACACCTGAAAGTGTTCGGCTGCACCGCATGGGCAAAGGTCCAGGCGGGTGAGGGTGCCGGCAAGCTGGATTCAAGAGCACGAAAGTGCGTTATGGTGGGCTATGAGACGGCCCACAAGACATATCGCTTGTGGGACCTGGCAGGAAGAAGACTCATCACCAGCCGGGATGTAACCTTTGACGAGAGGAAACCAGGCAAGGAAGAGATGCTTGATCCCACGGAAACTCCAAAACAAGGAGAGTGGTTGGTGCTGCTAGAGTCAGGAGATCAAGCTCCTGAAAACTGGCAAGTGGTGCCAGTGCGGCAGGACGTGAAGAAGAGTGGTGTGCCAGGGGGAGCGGCTGCGCAAGCTGACGCAGCGGCGAGCTCCGACACAGAGTCGGAGACGTCTGAGGCCTCTGAGACCAGCTCGGAGGCCAGTGGCTCTTCAAAAGAGGAAATTTTAACTCTAGGGCAGCCGACACTAAAGGAGCAACAGCATGGCAAACATCCACCAGCAATGCAACGTCGCAGCACACGACAAAGAAAACAAACTCCAAAGTACGACGCTGACACTGGAAGCTGGACTGGACTGAGCTGGTCCTGTTTGGCTCAGGGAGAGCCGCTCACTGTGGCTGAGGCGCTCGCAAAGCCCGATGCGGCCAAGTGGAAGGAGGCGGTGGACAGCGAGCTCGCGTCCATCGAAGAAAATGGCACATGGGTGCTGGTGGACAGACCCGCTAACGCTCACGTGGTGGGCTCNCTCAGGGTTTGTCTGTCTTCTCAATGGTGGTGCGGTCTCGTGGGCAAGCAGGAAGCAGGACTGCGTCTCGATTTCTACTGCTGAGGCAGAGTACGTTGCACTCTCCGAAGTGTGCAAGGAAACACAGTGGCTTCGCAGTTTGCTTGATGAGATCAAGGCACCACAAGAGGAAGCAACCGTCATCCGCATTGACAACCAAAGTGCCATGGCTATGGCAGAGGACGACATGATCTCCCGGCGTACAAAGCACATCGATATTCGTTACCACTACTCACGTGACCTTATCGCCAAGGGTGTCGTGAAACTGGAGCACGTCGCAACCAAGAAAATGCTTGCCGACTTCTTGACAAAGCCGCTAGACAGCGACTTGCATGTTGCACGTGCATGAGGAGTCGGCATGGTGGATGCAAGAGATGAGAACTAAAGACCAAGAAAACATACATGCACATACACAACCTAGAGCTACAGGTTCATGCCAAAGAAAAACTACCACAGCAGGTGGCCTAAGGTGCAAGGGAGAGATTGTTGTTCTTCTATGCCCCATGGCCACTGCTATGGCTTGACGGACAGGTTGGGCATGCACTGCTCCCTTGGAGTAAGTCCCCCTTACCTTGTTCATGGTGCAAGTCCAAGAGAGACACCAGAAGTGTAGCGCAATGGATAGCATGTTGGACTTAGGGACAACAGGTCCTGCGATNGGAAAATTCAACTCCAGGGCAGCCAACACCACAGGAGCAACAGCATGGCAAACATCCACCAGCAATGCAACGTCGCAGCACACGACAAAGAAAACAAACTCCAAAGTACGACGCTGACACTGGAAGCTGGACTGGACTGAGCTGGTCCTGTTTGGCTCAGGGAGAGCCGCTCACTGTGGCTGAAGCGCTGGCAAGGCCCGATGCGGCCAAGTGGAAGGAGGCGGTGGACAGCGAGCTCGCGTCCATCGAAGAAAATGGCACATGGGTGCTGGTGGACAGACCCGCTAACGCTCACGTGGTGGGCTCAAAGTGGGTGCTCAGGTTGAAGCGGAAGCAAGATGATAGCATCGACAAGTACAAGGCAAGGGTCGTGGCGAAAGGGTTCTCACAGCGCGCAGGTTCTGAGTACGATGAGACCTTCGCACCGGTCGTCACGTTTGCCTCCATCAGGTCCCTGCTTGCTGTCGCTGCCGCCAAAGACCTTGAGATCCACCAGATGGATGTGAAGACAGCCTTCCTTTATGGGAAGCTCGACAAGGAGGTGCTAATGGAGGTACCGGAAGGTGTCAAAGCACCCAAGGGTAAGGTGTACAAGCTGGTGAAGGCGTTGTACGGGCTGAAACAGGCCCCACGGATCTGGTACAAGGAGATGGACAGCTTCATGGCTGAGATCGCCTTCACACATTGCAAGAATGACCCTAGCGTGTATGTGCGGGAGGACGAACGTGGCTTGCTACTTGTGGCATTGTACATGGATGATCTTATCATGTGTTCTTCCTCGCAGGAGGCCCTCACGGACCTTAAGAATAATCTGGCTGGCAGATTTAAGATGAAGGACATGGGACCTCTCGAGTACTACCTTGGGATTGCTGTTCACCGCAACCGCAACGCAGGCACCATCGAGCTCAACCAGACCAAGTACATCATGGACATCTTGAAGCGCTACAACATGGAGGACTGCAAGCCCGTCAGCACCCCCATGCGCTCCGACTGCAAGCTCTCCTCCTCCATGTCACCAAGCAACGAGGCAGACCGGCGGGAGATGCANGAGGAGTCGGCATGGTGGATGCAAGAGATGAGAACTAAAGACCAAGAAAACATACATGCACATACACAACCTAGAGCTACAGGTTCATGCCAAAGAAAAACTACCACAGCAGGTGGCCTAAGGTGCAAGGGAGAGATTGTTGTTCTTCTATGCCCCATGGCCACTGCTATGGCTTGACGGACAGGTTGGGCATGCACTGCTCCCTTGGAGTAAGTCCCCCTTACCTTGTTCATGGTGCAAGTCCAAGAGAGACACCAGAAGTGTAGCGCAATGGATAGCATGTTGGACTTAGGGACAACAGGTCCTGCGATTGAGCCTTGATGTGCGTAGGAGGTTTTTTTACCTTCTAGCACAGGGGAAGTTTCTTAGACATTTCTCCATGCATGAGGAGAGTGCGCCACTTGGCGGTCAGTGGATACGCCAATTGGCGGACTGGTGAGGTTGTGTGGAGTGACCACCCCAAAAGTGTCACTACCCACACACCTTAGAAGCCAGGCCTAGGACTATATGTACCAGGCTCATTCCTCATTCTAATTACACAATCTGGCCTTAGATGCTCCTCACAGAGTTGTCCAACTAAGGAACATTATAAAGAAGACACTGGTTGGTCTAAGCCCCAGGAGTTAGTCTTTGACGAGCACCTCGCGCGAAAGTGACCAAGTGTTAAGTGGACATAGTTGCTAGCAAGTGATTGCCTAGGAACTGCTCAGTGTGGAACCGTGATCCTGAGGGTGATATCTTCTCCTAGCTAAAATGCTAGGAGCGGACGGCAGGTGCTATTATGTTGGCCCTGTTTTCTAGTCCGTTTGCCTCAGGCCGGTTGACAGAAGATTAAACTTAAGGGTAGCCTGCACCAAAGGAATCGTAGCAAAGCGCATGTGAAGCACCAGCAATGCCACGCCGCAGCATGTGACAAAGAAAACAAACACCACAGTAGGACGCTGACACTGGAAGCTGGACTGGACTAAGCTGGCCGTGTTTGGCCCAGGGAGAACCGCTCACTGTGGCACAGGCGCTGACAAGGCCCGATACGACCAAATGGAAGGAGGCGGTGGACAGTGAGCTTGCGTCCATCAAAGAAAATGGCACGTGGTAGCTGGTGGAAAGACCTGTTAACACTCTTGGTGGGCAAAAAGTGGGTGCTTAAGCTAAAGCAGAAGCAAGACGGCGACATCAACAAGTACAAGGTGAGGGCCATGATGAAGGGATTCTCTCAGCGTGCAAGCTCCGAGGACGATGAGGCATTCGCATAGTCGTCACATTTGCCTCCATCAAGTCCCTGCCGGTCGTCGCTGTCGCAAAGTACCTAGAGATCCACCAGATGGATGTCAAAACAGCTTTCCTTTATGGGAATTTGGACAAAGAGGTAACTATGGAAGTGCCAGAGGAGCTGGATGCACCCACAAGAAAGGTGTGTTGGCTACTGAAGTCATTGTACGGGCTGAAACACGCCCCACGGATCTGGTACAAGAAAATGGATAGCTTTATGGCTGACATCTCCTTCGTGCATTGCAAGAATGACTCGACCGTCTATGTGGGGGAAGACGAGCATGGCTTGTTACTCAAGGCGTTGTACATGGCCAGTTTAATCATATGTTCTTCCTCGCACGAGGCACTTGCAAGCCTTTTGAAAAATCTGGACAACAGGTTCAAGATGGAGGAAATGGATCCTCTTGAGTACTACCTAGGGATCGCCATCCGCCGCAACCACAAAGCGGTCACCTTGAGCTCAACCAGGACAGGTACATCATGGACATCTTGAAGCGCTACGACATGGATGACTCAAAATCCATCAGGACCTCCATGGCCTTCGACTGCAAGCCCTACTCCTCCATGTTACCAAGCAATGAGGGAGAGCAACGGGAGATGCAAAACATCCCATACCAGTTAGCCATCAAGAGCCTCATTGTAGCGTACGAGCCATTTTTTGGGTTAAAAATGGCCGTTAAATAAATGATCGGGTACTTCGGGTACTCGAGGCTCAGAGGTTAAGGAGCCAAAGCCCGGAAAAACATAATGGACTAGAGTCTGGTTCGACTCTAGCCTAGAAACAATCCGTGGCCGGATTCTAGGTGAAAGGAGTACCGCGATGGAAAATCCATCGCGTCACTCCTCCTCCCTTCTAGTTGGCTGCTAGGGTCCTCTTTCCACGTGGCAGTGCCACGTGGAACAATAGGGTATTAGGATGCATGTTTACAAAAATGCCCTATGACGACTACGTCCATTTGTGGTGCGGTTCGTCTCAGCCAAAATGGCTGAGGCCACCATTCGCTCACTCTCCTGAGACGACTATTATGAGGGCCTACGTTTTGGTTCTGCAGTTAGTCGCAAAACAGCCCACGGCTGTTACACTCATGTATACCATGGTGGGGACATGACCTGACATCGCTTACGCGGTGGGTAAGGTGAGTAGGTTTGTAGCTAACCCTAAGCCACAAAACTGGCAAGCCGTGAAGCAGATGTTTTTGCTACCTCAAAAAGACACTGCACATAGGAATTTGGTTTGGAGTTCTTGAAGGATGAGACTCGCTACGACTAAAGTGCTATAGTGACGCTGACCAGGGGGGGAAGATTGACTACAGGAAGTCCACCTTAGGCTTTGTCTGCCTTCTCCATGGTTGTGCAGTCTCATGGGAGAGCAGGAACCAGGACTGTCTCTCTTGTTCTATTGCTGAGGGGGAGTAGACCACACTCTCACTTCGTAAGGAAACACAGTGGCTTCATAGTTTGCTTCAGTGACTGGGGAGGGCGGATTGATGATAGGAAGTCCACCTCGGGCTTTGTCTAATAACTCAATGGTGGTGCAGTCTCATGGGCAAGCAAGAAGCAGGACTTTGTCTCACTTTCTATTGCTGAGGCAGAGTACATCACACTCCAAAAGTGTGCAAGGAAACACAACGGCTTTGCATTCTGCTCGACAAGATCAAGGTACCACATGAGGAAACAACGGTCATCTGCATCGACAACCAGAGCGCCATTGCTATGGCGGAGGACGACATGATCTCCTGGCAAATTAAGCACATCAAAAAACGGTACCGATATCTACGCGACCTTGTCGCCAAGGGTGTTGTGGAACTAGAGCACATCGAAACCAAGAAGATTATTGTGGACTTCTTGACAAAGCCACTGGAAAACGACTTGCATGTTGCAAGCACTCGAGGAATCGGCTTGTTGGATGCAAGACATGAGGACTAAAGACCAAGAAAACTGAGGTGTACAAATACAACACACATCTATGGGTTTATGCGGAAGAAGATTACCATGGTAGGTGGCCAGAGGTGCAAGGGAGATATTGCTGTTCTTTTATGCCCCTTTGGCCACTGTTATAGCTTAGGAGACAGGTTGGACATGCACTGCTCCATTGGAGTAAGTCCCTCAAATCTTGTTCGTGGTGCATATCCAAGCAAGACACCAGCTGTGTAGTGCAATGGATGACATGTTGGACTTACAATCAAGTCCTAATATGAGAAGGAAGGTTTTTTACCTTCATGCAAAGAGAATTTCTCCAAGACATTTCTCCATGTATGAGGAGGATGTGTCACTTGGTGGTCTGTGGATGTGCCCATTGGCGAGCCGATAAGGTGGTGAGGAGTAGGCACCCCCCAAAAGCGCCACTACCCACATACCTTAGATGCCAGACCTAGGATTGTATGCACCAGGCTCATTCCTCAATCTAAACATACAATCTAGCCTTAGATGCTTCCCACAAAGCTGTCCAACTCAGGAACAGTATAAAGAAGGCACTGGTTAGTCTAAGTTCCAATAGTTAGTCTCTAACTAGCAACTCGCGTGAAAGTGACCAAATTTTAAGTGGACACAGTTGCTAACAAGTGATCGGCTAGGAGCTGCTCTGTGTGGAACCGTGATCCTGAGGGTGATCTCTTCTCCTAGCTAAAATGCTGGGAACGGACGGCAGGTGCCATTGTGTCAGCTGTGTTTTGTAGTCCGTTTGCCTGAGGTCGGTTGACAGTTAGCGCGTATATTTTCCTTCAAATACTAGTATTACTACATGTCTATGGTGCACAATGACTGGCTAAACTAGGCATATCTTACTGCTTTTTTATTTTACCTTGTGAAATCATTGACGTGGTGTATACATGATTCACCTTCTTTTTAATTACTTAATGGTATTTGTTTTGGACAAAATGGATCTCTTATGTTGTCGAGAAATTGTCTTGTACGGCAAATCAATTGTGTGAGAGAGCGGTCCCGGCTCTTGTCAAGTGACAGTCCGCTTATACTAGAAAATTCAAATCAAAGAACGGATTGCACATAACGGTGGAATGACGTGCGTCGACCGTTGGAGTTCTGATTTTTTTTGTTTTTACTACCTTTGTCGCGGTCAGGAAGTCAAGACGTGACACGACAACTTTCTCATGCAGCCTATAGGAGGCTCCACAATGTAGTGCAAGCTCTCGTGTCGAACCAGTCAACGAAGACCATGGCGATCCGTGAGGCTTTCTTTGGCAAGGTGACTCCAGAAGAACATTGCGAGCGCGTTGCACATGCCCTGGGAGCCCCAGGGTCGCTTGTTTGCCTTTGTAGGCATCTCCCCGCGGTCGAAGGCCTGGCGCTTAAGGGACCCTGCTCGTCGTCGCATTGTTCAGTCACGTGACACGCTCTTCTTTGAGTCCCTCACCTACCGTGATTTGACATCGATTACGTCGCTGTCCGTTGTCCACGTTCCAATGTGTGAGGTTTCTTGATGGATGGGGAAGTCTACGCTTGCAAGAACCTCTAGCCAGGCTGATGTGTCCGTTCCAGCTCCCTCCACTTCGTGGTCTCCGGCTCTAGATGACCCAGCGATCATCGCTGTCGGCCCAAAGTCCTCTCCAGTACGGCCAACCTCTATCCCTGTTCCCTCGCAACCCACAGGAACCCATGATCCTATACCAGTGCATACTCCTTTAACCGTACCTGTGCCCGCCGGCAAACCTGCCTCTGTGCGTGGCCCTGTCTCACCTAATCCTACTCTCACACCGACTCCCGTGTCTCCCACACGCGCATCTCCTTGTACGGCATCACCAGCTCCCTTGCCTCAGCCCTCCCCAGCTATGATTGTGGCGGTTCTTGAGCATGAGGTGCACCCCTCGAGCCCAGTGTACTCCTTGTGAGCCTGGCGGTCGTCTTCGACCATTAGACTCCGAAGCTCAGCGAGTGTCTGGTCTTGCACCCAGGCGCTCCACTCGCAGCATTGCGAGTAGTGATCCCGGCACAAAGGTCCTAGGCCTGAGTGTCCACACTGAGTGCACAGAAGTACATTGAGCGTACCCCGTAGGGCACGACATCGTCACTCGCGAGTTTCATGTCGCTTATGTTGCAGTAGCCGATCTTGTGGTCGTCACACCTAGCATTGATGTTATGGGACCTGCCGGTCGAGGCGGTGTTTTTCTCACCCTGGTGGAATCAAACAACTTATTTCAGGCCATGATTGTATTCTACGTGAGAAACTGTGCAGGTTTGGTCCAAGAACCGGGTCATTCGGTGCATGGACAAGAAAGATACGGCCGGGCAAAGTTGGGTGGTGCGCGTTCGGAAAATGGACGGTAGTTCATCCAGTTCGACCCCGAAGAGGCGAAGCGACTTTCTCGCCCACTGCAGCCAAAGCGGTCCTGGATGGACGCTTAGCCAATGAGATAAGGTTCATTGGGGTCCATGGGCGCTTCAAGTGGCCGTGACCTACGCTGGCGGTGCTGCCAACGGCCGTCACGCGTGGAGGACTCAAACGGCCATAACTTAACCTTTTTTTCATGGATTGAGGCGTTCTTTGGTGCGTTGGAAAGCTCGCAGTGCGTACTAAATGATGCATGTGTTATTTGCATGAGAGCGCCTTGATAAAGGGCTTCGAAGTGCCGAGGAGATTTCGGCTGGCTCGTAGGGGCTGGTACATAAGGAAGCCTAGGGGTTGTTCTAGGCATGCCAATCTTACCCAGAGACTATGTACATTGCCTTGAACTGATCTATCAACTCTAATGGACTCATTTCTTGCCCAACTTTCCTTGTGCTCTAAGCATTGCCTTGCACAAGTCCATTCGGTCCTACAATTCTTCCGCAGCGCACCTTGGTACAAACACCGCCGAGAGAATCACACGGCGGGAACCTCGGTCACTAGCAATGATCTTGCTGCTAGGAGAGGGTCGTGCGACATCTCAAGGGTCGGCCCACACACCAAGGGGTCAAGGTTTGGGAGGTTTATCCCAAGGGCTCCGCGTGTGACCATCACGCCGGGCGCCCCTTGGTTCACATTTGGTATGAGAGCACGTGGACGTTTGCTTGGCTTTGCGTGGACCCGAGGGAGGCAGCAGATCTGCCACAACTGCATTTGGCCAGAATGTTCTTGTCACAACCGGAACCATGGCGGCAGCGGCGTACGATCAGGCCTACCTCATGGAGGAGATCCGGCGTACTCTTGACGAGTTGCGTCAAGAGATCCAGCAGCTGCGTGCGGAGGTTGAGGCAAGGTATGTCGGTCAAGGGAGCAGTGCGTTGGGGGGTGTTGCATCGGCATCCGCACCTGCCTTTCGGCGGCCCAAGCCAAAGGAGCCAGAGTTCTACACCGGCAAGGGCAGTGCGCGTGAGTGGCTCTTCACGGGGAACTCGTACTTCACGGCGTTGGGCGTTTCCGTGGGAGAAGATGCCACAAGACTGGAGTATGCGCCTATGCTACTCCGGGGAATGGCGCTACAGTGGTGGTCGGCATTGTGCCGGCGGAACGCCGCTGGGTTGCCCGACGGGCTGGGGGCCGGAGCACGGCTTCAACCACTGTTGAGTCTACCGCTGGGGTGGGATGTGCAGCTTAGTGTGCGGGCGTTGATGGAGAAGCCAGAGACGTGGGAGCAGTTCGAGACGATGCTCCAGGCGCGTTTCGACCTCCTCGAGATCAAGCACGTCAAGCAAGGTGGATTGGCCCAGGACTACACTACACGCTTCATGGCTTTGGCGGCGCAGATTGACGACCTCTCAGACGCGGAGGCGTACGACCGCTACCGTGACGGCCTGAAGCCGCATGTCCAACGTAAACACGCGGTGCTCGGGTTGCGGCCCTTTGCAGAGCTAGTTTCGGCAACAGAACGCTTCGACGCAGTTGACTACAATGCAAGCCGGAGCATATTTGCACCACAAGCTTGGGTGGAGCAGCCAGATCAGGCTATGCCCATGGAAGTGGATGTGATGCGAGGGGAGCAACGAAGCTTGGACGGGCAACAGGGCCTGAGGACCAAGTGTTGGTGTTGCGGCGAGGAGGGTCACCGCAGGAAGGAGTGCCCAAAGCACAAGGTGAAGCAGGGCATTGGGCAGCAGCAATGAGGGAAAGGTTTCTCGCTGCTGTACATCCTTCATCCACAAATTGAGCACCAGTCCGGAACGGCTTCTGCCTACTATGGTGCTGTTTGTTTGCTCATGGGGTTGAAGGAGGGCTTGGAAGTTCTAGGGGTTTTCCTAGGGCTGGTTCTTGGGATTTCAGTTTTGGGGTTCCAAGGGTTGGAAGAAGCTACGCAGTCTGCTGGTTGGCGGAGCGCTTTACAGCTTCTACAAAAACTTGACAGCAAGGAGGGGGCTGGCATTGCACCTTGGAGGGGACATCGGCGGTGCAGCGAATGTCCATATTGGTGGCGTGCAGCAGACCTCTTGTCAAGCAACCTATCCATGTGGGCGGTATTACGTACTATGTGTTCTTCGTACATGCCCAATGGATGACTATGTCTTCTTCATTGGCCGGGACTGTTTGCATGCCTGGAGTCTGGAACCAGATTGGTTGTGCAATCTTGTGGTCATGAAGGGGAAAGGGGCTCACTTCGCCACATCGGGCGAGGTCAGGATGAGACGTTGCGTGGCGGTAACCTCGGTCACTAGCAGCGGATCGGCTGTTAGGAGAGGGTCATACGGCTTCTCATGATGCAACCGTGGATGCTGCAACTGGAGAACAAGCATTGGAAGGCCAAAGGGGTTCTTGGTGGATGAAGGTGCTGCTAGATCGCAACAACTACAGGTGCGGGAACAGCTCCTCCACCGGTGTTGGTGGCGGGTTGGACGAATGTGAGGCTCGTTCCGCACATCGCTGGAATGGCAAAGGGTGGCAGATACCTGTGGATACACAGCTTCTGGATTCCCTGTAACCGGAATGGTGGTGCGGGTGATGTCTTCCGAGTCTACTGGGAGCGCACCGGAACGGCGCGCCTCGGAGGGGGGGTAATGTTATGGGACCCGCCGGTCAAGACGGTGTTTTTATCACCCTGGTGGCATCAAACACCTTATTTGAGGCCATTATTGTATTCTAAGTGAGAAGCCGTGCATGTGTGGTCCAAGAAACGGGTCATTCGGTGCAAGGACGAGAAAGATACGGCCGGGCAAAGTTGGGTGGTGCGCGTCCGGAAAATGGACGGGAGCACCAATTCGACCCCAACGAGGCGGAGCGACTTCCTCGCCCACTCCAGCCAAAGCGCCCCTGGATGGATGCTTAGCCAATGAGGAAAGGTTCATTGGGGTCCGTGGGCGCTTTGGGATGGCGGTCAGAGCTACATTCGTAACCAAGGGCGCTTCGGGTGGCCGTGACCTACGCTGGCGGTGTTGCCAGCGACTGCATGCATGGAGGACTCAAACGGCCATAACTTAACCGTTTTTTAATGGATTGAGGCGTTCTTTGGTGCGTTGGAAAGCTTGCAGTGTGTACTACATGATGCACATGTTATTTGTATGAGAGTGCCTTGATATAGCTTTCGGCTGGCTCGTAGGGGCTGGTACATAAGGAAGCCCATGGGTTGTTCTAGGCATGCCAATCTTACCCAGAGAATATGTACATTGCTTTGTACTGATCTATCAAGTCTAAAGGACCCATTCCTTGCCCAACTCTCCTTGCTCTCCAAGCATTGCCTTGCACACGTCTATTCGGTCCTACAAGTCTTCCGCAGCGCACCTTGGTGGAAACACCGCGGGGAGAGTCACACGGCGGGAACCTCGGTCACTAGCAGCGGTCTTGCTGTTAGGAGAGGGTCGTGCGACATTTCAACGGTCGGTCCACACACCAAGGGGTTGAGGGTTGGAAGGTTTATCCCAAGGGCTCGGCATGTGACAATCACTACGGGCGCCCCTCGGTTCACAACTGAGGCGTGCCCTCTTGCTACGCACAACTCTCCCTCTATGGTGCCTGACCCGGGCACAGTGAGGGAAGCTTTCTCATCATAGGATGCTGACATTTGGCGTGCTACCTGCAAGGATGAGCTTCGCGCCGTCCAAGAGCATGGAGTATATGAGCTAGTCGACCTTCCACATGGGAGGAAGGCTATTCACGTCAAGTGGTTCTTTCGCAAGAAAGTCAAGCCGGATGGCTCACTGAAACGCTACAAGGCTCGCTTGGTCATCAAGGGGTACTCTCAGATCGAGGGTATCGATTACACTGACACCTTTGTCCCAATCGGCCGCATGACCTCAGCTCAAGCTCTGTTTGGTATAGTGGATTTGCATGACTGGGAACTGTATAACATGGATGTGAAGAATGTGTTCCTTTATGGCTCTCTAGATGAAGAGATTTATGTGGTTCAGTCACCTGGCTTTGACGACAGGGTCAAGGTCTAGCGCTTGCGCAAGTCCTTGTATAACCTCAAGTAGTCTCCTCGGCATTGGAACCAGGAAATCACTGGCACCCATACTTGTGCGGGATATGTACGGAGGGAGGCATATCCCTCTCTCTTCATTCGACGAACGTCTGAGCGGTTCACCGCCATCCTGGTCTATGTCGACGACCTTCAAATCGCATCTCCTTCACTGGAAGCAATGAAAGAGGCCAAGGTTGTCGTCCACGGTGCCTATAGGATGAACAACCTTGGTCCTTCAGCGGTGTTTCTTGGCATGGAGATAGTGCGAGACCGCAGACGTTGTACTCTACTACTACATCAGGCCCGATACCCACGTGTTGTGGGGGAGCGCTTCAGCAATCTCCTCGGAGCAGTGTCCACGACTTCTACACCACTCACGCCTGACAAGCAAGATGCCCTGAAGGTGGACGATCCCACACAGCTGGGGGAGACAGTGGATGTGACCTTGTACCTCCGTCTCATCGAGTCTCCGATGTACCTGGCCACTACCACACGTCCTGACATCGCCTTTACCGTCAACCTCCTTGCACAATTTTTGTAGGCTCCACGCGCTAGAGCCCTTCACGTGACTATGCGAGTGCTGCGGTACGTGGTCTCCACACCGAAACTCATTCTCTGCTTTTGCCGGGAGTGCTCGGTGGTCCTTGGCGGCTACACTGACAGCGACTGGGCCTGGAGCCCAGATGGACGCAATCGCACCGGTTACGTGTTCCTGCTCGGTGGTACCGTTGTGTCCTGGCGCAGCGGAAAGCAGGGCTGCATTGCACGAAGCTCATTGGAGGCAGAGTATGTTGCTCTGGGTGCAGGCACTATTCCTTCAGCTGGGTTAGTCAGTACTTGCCATTGTGCTTCATTGCGACAACCAGAGTCCTCTTGCCATTACGAAGAACTCTGGTATTTTTCATGCTCACAAGAAGCACATTCCAGTTGAGCATCACTTTGTACATGATCTGGTGGAGCGACACGTGATCTCCGTCATTTGGGTTGGCACTCACATGTAGTGTACTGACTTCTTGACGAAGGCACTAGCATGCGGAAAGTTCCCGGTGGCCATTTGTTCTTTTGGGCTTTGCCCCTTGCCTGAAGTGGTTGAGTGTGGGGTATGTCTGTGTTCGTGTCACATCTTTTGTTACACTCATTGTTGTACTCATCTCAGTTCTGCATGTGTATGGACATACTTACCACCGGGTCATGGGGGAGTGTTGTGATGTGTGACGTTCCAGTCGGCTTGTAGAGTTTACCATGACCACTCGGTCGTGTCCGTACTCGTGCAGATCGCTGATGCGGACCCTGGTGGTACCGGTGCGTCATGTGGTGGCGGAATACCAGCTTGGAGCTGACCGACGACCGTTCAAGACCTATGGACGCTACCCGGGACCTCGTTCAGTTTTTCTGCAGCACGCAGGAGTTCATCAGTAGACTGGCCGTGGGCCCAATTTGCATGTTTTTGCATTGTGTACCCACTGTTTGATGCTGGATGCATGCATGTGACCAGTCGTAGCGTTCGGCTTGTGATCTTGCACGACTAGGTTCAGAGGGCGTAGCATTATGCCATGCCTGCGTGCAGTTATGGCCAAAACAGTGGTTTTGGGCCGGTTTTAGGACAGATCTTGCACTACCGCGTGCAAGACCTACAGTGTGCCGCGGCAGGTGCTTATGCCATGGACCTTTCATTTTTCATTTCTCTCTGCAAATGCTATTGAAGCATTCTGACACTTTGCCTTGTGTCTCCTAGCCAGACCGTTGCCGTTGTGTGCACGACTTGTAACAATTGTCACCGTCTGACCAAGCACTGATGCCTAGTCGGCGGCTCTTTCGCTGGGAAGCTTCCACGCATCTTTTTTGTCCTGCCTACTGGAACAACTGCGTGTTCCGAATCACAGGATCACGTTGCGCTATGACAACCAAAGCGCAAAGGCAATAGCCAAGCACGATGGCATGCATCAGTCACGCACAAAGGACATCAACATTGAGCATCACTTTATACGTGAGTGCGTTTCTGCTTGAGAAGTTCAGGTTGTCTTGGTCGATACTCATCAGGAGCAAGTAGACTCTCTTACCAAAGCTCTCCGAAGTGGTGTGTTCAAAGCGGGTGTGCATGCTATCGGCTTGATACGCTCTTGTGATACCCCTAGTTGATTTGTACACCATGTCATCTTGTGACGTGCCATTTGTCTTATGTGTGTGTGAAGTTTCATCTATGGGTCATGGGGGAGTGTTGGTTCAGGTTGTGACACACGCAAGTGACCTCTCGACTCTACATAAGCACACACACCATCACTACAGGTGAATAATCTGGATTAAACCTCTATGGTGCAAAGTTGTAACGCAGTATGGAGCACACAGTGTTGGCCACAGCACCAACACCAATCTTATGGAGAGCCAGATTGTAGTGATATTGCTCACTGCTACATTCTAGAATGGGACACACAGCTGTTGGAGTGCATGCACCACATACATTTGTGATGTGGGTGGTTTCTCACACTTTTGCATGTTGTTTGTTTAGTGAGCCCGGTTGCTGATCCCGTGGGACCACACATTCGGTTTATGCCAGCGTGTGAGGAACCGCCCCGGAGCTCGCTCGCTCTAGGGCCAAGTTCGATCTCTGGGTGGCATCCAGGCCCCACGTTGAGAGCCTCGCGTGAGTGGCCCAGTAAACCGGCACTTAGCACTTCGTTCGCTCCTTACTCACTCACTTCCTTCTCTCACTCTTACGTGATGTGAGCTTGCCCTAAGCGATCCATGGTGTCGCTCCAGCTAGAATCTATGCAGCAAGTTGAGGCAGTAGTGTTGTTGATGTAGCGTGCGGGCTTCCACGCTCGTTGCTTAAGTCTGCTGCCCCCTCAGTCTGCTGCTCGAGAGTCTAAGTCTGTGAGCTCTGGGTTTGTTACTAAGAGATGCGCGCACCAGAGTTAGCGCCAGAAAGCAGCTGAAAACTGGAAGTGACTGATTAGTAATCAATAATGAACAACAATGGGAGAACCCTCCAAGTTCTAGCTCCCCCCCAGCTCTGTAGACCTTGTTACTCAGATCACCAGCCAATCAAAAAATAGCTCTATTTTCAGGCTGGCAGGTTATCTTGGTGAGGCCTGCCAGACGGCCGACAGCCCAACACCTAGGCGTCATGTGTTTTGCCTGAGAACTGGACCATACAATAATACCGACGCTACGAATGGAGCCGTGCTGTCACAAACAGCTAGAAAAATAGTAGCAAAGAGTTACAACTGCCCGAACCCAGGCAGTCCCTACACTGGTCCAATGTGCCAAACAGTGTCCCGCAATATAAAATGTGGACCCTAGGTAGAGCATGACGTGTTGGAGTGATGCTCCTCACCATGGCAGGAGTGACTCCAAAAAGGAACACCAAAAAGACAAACCAAGGTGGCATAGTGGTTAATGGTGTCCACCTCTAGAGGCACGGGCCTGGGTTCAAGTCCCACAAGATGAATTTCTGCCCTGCCTAAAGGGAGGTGAAAAATAGATGCCAGAAAGCTAGCTCAAACTCTAGACTTCCTCCTTGAGTTTCAAGAAGGCCAGGTGAGGGTCCAGGAAGGTGGCACACCTTCTAGAAGGGGTGACTAGTCCTACAAGGCATCTAGAGGTGTCTTGGTCTTTTGGATACCTTCCCTCCTACTAGAAGCAAGCTGAGGAATCTAGGAAGGGGCAGAAGCTTCTAGAGGAAGGAAGGGATGCCTTCCTATGTGGGAAAAAGACAGCCTACCAAGGGCCACTCTAGAAGCCATAGAATCTGCTAGGAAGCTCCAAATCTGGTATGCTTTGGTGTTCTGGAAAGCTTAGATCAGTGGCTATAAAATACCACTACTTGTGAGCCTTGTCCAAGAGTTCATTTCCATTCAATTGAGGCCAAAACTGTTGCCTCACTCTCTGACCAGTTTTCTGCCATCCTTGGAGCCAGTTGCCTCCATAGTTTCAGTCTCTCCAAAAACAGTTGGTGGTGTGATCCAGCCACTGCTAGGGACCCTCCAGGGTGCACACTCACCCTCAGGCCAACATGACGCTATAGACACAACAGCACAGTCAGATCCAGCACCACAAGCATGTGGGCGACCTCTGCGAAGGTAGTGACCGCCAGCAGCTAGACCGCCAAAGAGGCCTGCCGATGGAGCTGAGTGCGTTGACATAGGGAGGAGGCTCCAGCGAACTACGAGTAGGCCTCAGAATGCATCAGCTCCACTGGACGACACTCTAGCGGCGTCAAGTCTCGCCGTCAGTCATCTGCACGCGAATGTACATAAGTGGGGAGGACATAACAAAGTACAATGAGAAACGAGGAAAAACCAACACTCCCCCATGACTCACATGCGCAGTGCACATGGGTAGGCAGCATCACATGCAATGGAAAAACTCCCCTAGGGCACATGAATACGGAAGTGAGGACAAAGGGTGCAACTCATGGATGCATGCCGACTGAACTCACAGCCTTCTTGAACGAGTCGCGCTTCAGTGCTTTGGTCAAGAAGTCAGCCAACTGTTGTGCTGTCTCAACCCACACAATGTTGATGCTACCGTCATGCAACAACGAACGCACATAGTGATACTCAACACTGATGTGCTTTGTGCGTGTATGATGCACACCATCATTGTCGGCGATGGCCATGGCACTCGCATTGTCACAATGCAATGTGATGGACGCGACGGGCTGACGCAGCTCGGACCACAAACGAGGCAACCACACACTCTCACATGCGCCTGAACCAAGGGCTATGTACTCAGCCTCAGCGGTACTGCGTGCAACGCATCCCTGCTTGCCACTATGCCAAGACAATGCTGTGTCGCCAACCAGAAACATCCAACCTGTGCGGCACTTACCGTCTGGACAGCCAACCCAGTCACTGTCGGTGTAGCCCACTACGATAACAGATGGCTGTCGGCGGAATATGAGACCTCGCCGTGGAGTCGAGACGATATAGCACAGTACGCGGATCGCGGCCTCGAAGTGGAGGTGATATGGTTCTTACGAGAATTGAGCTAGGAGGTTGCCGGTGAACGCGATGTCTGGACGTGTCGTCTTTGCCAGGAACATCAGTGACCCGATGACACGCAAATACACGGTCACGTCTATTGGCTCCCCCACCACAGTTGGATCGGAGCTTTTGAGCATCGCCTGACCATCGGGCGACATAGGTGAGGATGCTCTCGGCACAAGGGACAAGTCCTTTAGAGAAGCGTCCGGACATGGTGCTAACGTAAGCAGCCTCATGGACATGCAATATGCCCGCGGAGCGATTATGCTCAAGCTCCATGCCTAGACAGACTCGTGCTAGCCCGAGATCTTTCATCTTGTAGGCAGCGTGCAGCAGGTCCTTGACCCGCTGGATGGTAGCTCATCCAGTGATGCAATGAGCAGTTCGTCGACATAGACCAAGATGGCGACGAGCGTTTGACCTCGCGTTAAAATGAACAGCGTGGGATCGGCAGAGCTGCGAAGGAGGCCGTCGCTCAGAAGCGTAAGACTGATCTCCTGGTTCGAGCAGCGCGATAACTGCTTCAAGCCATAGAGGTATTTTTGTAGCTTCCAGACCTTGCCAGAGTCGTCGTCGAAGCCTAGGGGCTGCACCATGTAGAGCTCCTCGCCCTCCAGTGAGCCATGGAGGAAGGTGTTGCTCACATCCATGTGATGCAGTTCCCACCCATGCTGTGCAACCAGGCTGAACAATGCGCGGCTCGCGGAGAACCAACCGATCGGTGCAAAGATTTGGTCATAGTCCATCCAAGGTATCTCAACAAACCCCTTGGCCGTGAGACGGGCTTTGTACTTGTTCAGAGACCCGTCTGGCTTCCATTTCCGCCAGAGAACCCACTTGGCGCCGATGGCCTTGCGGCCCGGGGGAAGGTCGATGAGCTCGTAGACATGACGTTGCTGGATGCCAACTAGCTCGTCGGCACATGCCACTTCCCAATGTGCGGCCTCGAGAGACGCCCGAGCCTCGCGCAAGGTGGCTAGGTCCTCTGGTCGCTCAGTGTGGCGGACAGTGAGGGCATGCATGTTCCGTGCCCCTGATGGCAACTGCGTGAGTGAGGCCATAACGGCATACCGGAATTCCTCATGGAGCAGGGCGTAGCCCAAAGCCAACCCTGGATGTAAGTCCGCAATGACTGACAGTGTGGCCAAACCAAGTGCCTTGGTGCCAAGGTCCCCACTCACGACCGTGGGAGTGGAGCCACGTCTCCAAGGCAGTGGATCTGCATCTCCCCCAAGGGGTTGTGGGGTGAGAGGACGTGTAGAGGTGGCCTGAGTGCTAATTCTCAAGACCCTGGGTCTGAGGCTCCCGCCTGGACTACGTGTGTAGCGAGCCGACACGAACAAGGGAGCCTGCTCTAAGGGGCCGACAAACGCAGATGGCGCGTCTGGCCTGGAGGGGCCCGTAGACAAAGATGGGACAGCCGGCCTTGAGGGGCTGGCGGCCGCGGACGGGGTAGCCGGCCTTGAGGGGCTAGAGAACACGGACGGGCAGTCGGCCCTGAGGGGCGGGCAGACACAGACGATGCAGCCGGTCCTGAGGGGCTGGCGGACACGGACGGGGCAGCCGGCCCTAAGGGGCTAGCGGACATGGGCGAATCAGCTGGTCCCGAGGGGCTGGCGGACACAGATGGGGCAGCCGGTCCCGAGGGGCTGACATCCCCCGACAGGGAAGCCGGTGCTCAGGGGCTGGTGGTCACAGACGGGGAAGCCGAACCTGAGGGGCTCGCGGTCACAGACGGGGAAGTCGGCCCTAAGGGGCTGGCAGACACGGACAGGACGACTGGCAAAAGTGGGTCTGTGGACGCAAGCAATGGACCACCCGCACACGGGAAGACGGAGGACGGACTCACCACTCCTCCACGTGACGGGAGGAAAATCGACACGCCTGAGTAAACGAGGTCGCGAGGAAACAGGTCCTCGAAGAAGAGGGCATTCTGGGACTCGACAATACAATGATGAGCGGGATCCCAAAATCGCCAGGCTTTCGATTAATGAGAGATGCCGAGGAAGGTGCACGGGCAACCGCGAGGGTCGAGCTTGCCACCCTGGTGCGGGAAAGGCAACCAGGCGATGGCGACACAGCCCCAGACACGGGCTGGACGCAAGTCGGCGCGTTCTCCACACCAATGCAGGTATGGGGTGGACTGACGAGGAATGAGTCCATGGGGAATTCGGTACTAGACCAATGTCATGTAGGTCATGGCCTTGAAGTAGAAGCTATCAGAAGCGCCGGACTTGACCCACATGGTACGGACGGCATCGGCCATGGTGCGGTTCCACCGCTCAGAGACCCCGTTCTGGCCGGGAGTGTACGGCCCCGACGTCTCATGATGGACACCACGGGAGGCAAGGAAAAGAGTGGTCTCCCCCAGAAACTCGCCCCCACGGTCTGAGCGGAAGCAGCGGAGGGAGCGACCACACTCGCGTTCAGTGCGGACAAGCCAATCCCGAATGGTGGGTGCGACTTCATTTTTTGTTGCAGGCAGAAAACCCAGTGATAGCAAGAGTAGTCGTCCATAAGGGTCATAACGTAAGGACCATACTCGACGACAGACTCTGTTGGGAGAGGACCCATGACGTCAGAGTGGACGAGGTTGAGCGGGGCGGACGCTCGAGAGGCAAAGAGGGGGTAGGTGGAGCGATGCATCTTGTCCTTAGCGCAATCGATACACTTAGTGGGGCATGGTAGAGGAAAGGAGGCTGAGTCAAGACCCGTGGCTGGTTGTATGCAAAGCATGCTGTCAATGGCGGTAGAGTGGACGTGACAGAGGCGGTAATGCAGAAGAGGCATGTGCTGTGGAGACAATGTGCTGGTGACGAACACGTGGCCAGTGTTAGTCGACGAAGAGGAGACAGAGGTGGGAGCAGACAGGCGCAGTACATGCCACAAGTTGCCGCGGGCGGTGGCATGCAGGACAACACAACTAGACGGATCCAGCGACACAGTGCCCACGCCACGTGAATGCAAAACGTCCATGCTCATGCGATCAAAGGAGGTGACAGACAGGAGGCTGAGCTCAAGGTTGGGGACAAAGAGAACATCAGTGAAGAAGACGTCACTTGCAGGACCACGGAAACGAACGATGCCGACACTACGAAAACGCAAGAGCTGACCAGATCCCGTCCGAAACCCGGTGACATTGATGATGGGACCAAGCACACTGAAGGCCTCGTGCGAGGTCGTCATGTGATGCGTGGCCCCGGAGTCGATGATCAAGGTCTTTGACGGATCCTAGACAGGAGAGGCTAGGTGGGTTGCAGTCACATTGCAGTGGGCGAGCGACACTGACGAAGTGGACGGAGGTGCAAACCGCGAGTGCCAGTCATCTAACCAGGCAACATCATCTCAAAGAGGAGCGGGAGAAGAGAGGGCGGCACTGGACGGGTCAGGCGGAAATACAGGCCATGTGCGCAGCAACAACTCTGTCATGCAAGGCCGGGAGGAACTGGCAACGATGCAACTTGCACTTCCTTAGGGAGGAGGGCGAGAAAGTCGGAGCTGGAAGGCGATGAACTGCTCCAGCTGGCGCTCATGGGTGGAGGGGTCGCCGGAGTATACCGACTGCGGTATGGCGGTGCCATAGTCAGAGATGGGAGAGGAGGAAGCTAGTGATGGGCCAGCGGGTGCGACCTGTTGTGAAGGATGCTGAGGTGGGGCCGTCACAAGTGGCGTTGAAGTGAGAGGAACAGCAACGGCTATGATGCTGGTAGCAAGGCGGCGCTCACGCTAGCGACGCATGGTGGCGATGACACGAGCCTCGTCAGTTGGGAGCGGACATGTGTACCATCCGTGTCCAGACTGGCCACAGTTATAGCAAACAAGGTTGGCGCTACCAGATCCGCTGGTCGGCTGCTAAGTGCCCTTGCCCTTCTTGCCCTTCTTCTTCTTCTTGGTAGAGGAGGAGGCGCCAGAGGATGTAGATGCTACTAGGGCGGTGATGGTCACTGACGCGACGGCAGGAGCGGCGACAGCAGGGGAGGCGAGGGACTCTGTGCGATGGATGTGTGACTCTTGAGGAGCTTCCTCGATGCGGAGGAAGAGCTCGTACTCCCAGGGCATGAGAGTACCCTAGGCGGCCATGGCCTTAAGAATGTCCTGGGAGTGATGGACAAAGACATCGGAGAAGGAGGTGGTTGCGTCGCGCTTGATGATGAGGAGCACAGAGAGGGGAGGTGGCGCGGTGTCTCTAAGGCGGCTGAGAAGGTCCTCTGCACTCTGCCAGTAGGACGTAACCGTCTCAGTCTCCCCCATGCAAAGGGAGTTGAACTCCCGGATCAGACGGCTGGTCTCAGCATCGTTGGACAAGCGATGAGGGCGAGTGAGTACATGACATGCCGCTGCAGGGTCAGGAAGGGCTCCGGTGGTAAGGTCGTCGAGGAAGGGCTCGAGGGCGAGGCGTGAGGCTGGAGGGGCGACAAGGACGAGAGCACGCACGGCGGGAACGTCATCGTAGACCTGGTTGGCCTGGGTGGAGTCGAAGGGCAAAATGTAGTAGGGCCATAACTTCTCACCCTGTGCCCAGATCCGGAAGCTGAGTTCCCAGCTTCGAGACTGGTCATTAGCTTGAAGCGGTGGCGGTGGGGTTTTGAAGTCCTTTTGGCCTACGGCCGGCACCCAAAGTGGGGCCTAAGACTCATGTCACTCTCTGGTGTTGGCATAGGGTGTGTTGCTGCGCCACATACTGTGTGGCAAAGGATAGGGCCGGGTTGCGTATTCCGGTGGAGCAAACGGCGCTTGCTGACATTGGTGTGGCTGCTGCGGGGGAGGCTGCTACTGTAGTGGTGGCGGTTGCTGCTGCGACTGCTACACAAATGGGGTGGCGGCAGCTGTAGTGCCACAAGCTGCTGTGTCAGAGCTGCGAGCTACTGCTGAAGAGTGGCGAGCGGATCTGTCGAGGCAGAAGGACACACGACAGATTGTGTAGGGTGCACTACTGCTGCTGCTCCTGTTGTTACTGATGTTGTTGTTGTTGCTGCTACTACTGCTACTTCTGCTGCTGCTGCTCTTGTTGCTGCTGCTGCTATTGTTGCCGCTGTTGCTACTATACTGCTGATCCTGGTGCTGATGTGGTTGCTGGACGTAGCTACCGCGGTCCTCCTGGAACTCGACAGGCCGTGGTGAACCTCAGCAAGGCCGTGAGCCCTCAGGCCTAGAGCCTTTGTGCCCGGATCACCGTTAACGACGCTACGCGTGGAGCGAGGGCGGAGACGTCCACCGGGTGCCCGTGTGTAGGGGTCCGATGGGGCAGGAGCAGTGGGCGCTGCTGACTCACATGCCGGTGTGGACCGCATGGCAAGCGCGCCACTTGAGGCTAGCGTGGCCTCGACAGCTGGGGACTGGCCTACGCCAGACGCAAGCGCGTCTGCGGCCAGAGACAAGGACAGCTCAGAGCCAGACATGGATGTGGACGCAGGGTCAAACTGTGCCTCAGACGCGGAAGCAGACGCGGGATCAGGTAGAGTCGCGTACGCGGAGGCAGACTCAGACACAGACTCGGACACGGGCGAGAGCGGAGAGTCGAGGGAAGAGGAGCGAGCTCCAGACAGGGCGAGGCTGGGGGTGTCAGTGGGCACAACCACTGGAGGCAGCCCCGGGGGTTCCGGCGACGGAGTGACCGCACTGGACAGGGGCACTGTGCCAACCGGGCCAAGAGCCTCCCCCACATGACGGGGACCAAAGCACCCAAGAGTATGAGCATCATGCAGAGCGTAGATGCGAGCAAGGTCGCGGAAGGCGAGGTGCTCAAAGAAGAGAGCATCACGGGACTCCACGATGTGGCGGTGCTCAGGGTCCCAGAACTGCCAGGCCTTCGACCGCGGGACGACGCCAACGAAGGCGCAGAGGCGACCCCGCGGAGAGAGCTTGCTCCCCTGCTGCTCCGGCGTGAACGAGACGCAGGCAAGGGAGCGCGACGTCCGTACCACAATTCGTAGGGCGTGTGGTGACCTGGGAGGGGACCCTGTAGAATGCGGTTCCAGACCCAGTTCATGTATGCCATGCCCTCGAAGGCGAAGGCCTCAGGCATGGCACTGTCGGCGCACATGGCACGGACCGCATCCTCCATGGTACGATTCCAGCGCTCGGAGACACCGTTCTGGTGGGGGGTGGCGGGAGCGAGCAGTGCCGTTGTGTTCCGGAACGATCGCGGAGGTGCTGTGGCAAAGCTGCGCGGATCCGCGGAACGCCGCGGATCTGTAGTGGCAACATCACCGCGAGGTGACAAATTCGGAACGCCGAGTGTCTCCGTGGCACCGGACGCGTGTTCCAACGCAGTCGCGCGGTTGTCGCGTCCGTCGCGGAGGCTCTGTCAGCGCGGAGCACCGCGGAACGACCGCGGAACGACCGGGGAACGACCGCGGAACGACCGCGGACTTGTTAAAAAAATGGTCGAAGTGGTGGTGGGCCCTCCTAGGACCTCCCGCCGAGACAGTGGGCACTACTACTGCTGCTACTGAAGGCAACGGCTGCGGTTGCTCACGGCTTCTGGGGTTGCTGCGTCTCTGCTGCGCAGCTATGCGAGCATTGGCTTGTGGCTCTGATACCATGAAAGACAGCTCCTAGCGATGCTCTTGCCAGCGTGGCAATACAAGCCAGCCAGCTCACTCACTAGCACACACAGGTGTAGGTGAGAACAGCAAGGGGTTGGCTAGAAACACAAACACAAGTGTCAGAAGCTGCAAATGTTGAAAAGTGCAAAGAGAAAATGACAACTGAGGTCTGGGCAACCTAAATAGCGTCATGGTCCTAGTGCACACACACACGGCGCACAAGGGCGCTATTTTCTAGCGGGACAAAACAGTGGCAAAAACACAGTTTTGGCCATGATTCCCTGCAGACACGTCAGAACGACGAGCCGTTTGAACCAGAACGGCCGCACCGACGAGATCTACGTCCTAATAGGCTGCACGCCTGTGTGCTGTGACACAACACGAATCTAGAAAATACGGAAGTCTTTTGGGTGTCCGTCGCAGCCGGCCGCCAGCCTTCTGCCACCGTCGCCAGTCTCAGGGATCTGCATGTGAATGGACATGAGCCGAGGGGTCACCTTAAGCTGTGTACGACACACACAACAACAGCGTCAAGTCTCGCCGTCAGTCATCTGCTCGCGAATGTAGACAAGCCGGGAGGACACAACAGAGTACAATGAGAGACGCGGATAAACCAACAGCTCCCTCACTTTCCTAGTTGCCTATCCTAGCGACCACGGCTGCCTACACCTTGCACTGCTCCTTTTGTTGGATGGATTAGAAATCACTGTGATTTTGGAACCGGGAAAGAGTTTAAGGAAGCGTACAAGGATTGGATTATCATGAATCATTGCTAAAGTTGGGATTTCTCAGTTCAAATCAGTATGATGGGAATGCTTTGAAGGTCCATCTAGGTTGGTCATGGAAAGATGCAATCAAGACTTATGAATACAAATCAAACATGCACATGAATTCGAATCCTTGTTTTGACGCACGGAGGGACCTGGCCATAAGCTCTGAAGAAAACAAGGACACGTATTTGAAGGATTGAATGACAGTGCCAGGATGAAGACATTCACGATTGCTTCATCAAGCATTGTGTTTCTTTGTGCAAACTTGGTGGAAATAAGCTTGCGTAAGAGCAGAATGAAGGTGAGGCACAAACAAGTGTTCCTGAAACGCAATTCCCCTTGAGAGATTTTAGATTGGGTGACATGCATGGTAAGTCGTCCACTTCACCTTTGATGATTCCATTGAGAAGGTTCATTGGTGCTCGCCTGACATAAATTCCCTCATTATTAATTTTATTGGTGTTTTGAAACTTATTCAATTTCCATGGAAAGGTATGAATCTGACTGATTCATTGTATTGTTGTAGGAATGAGAAATCGACATGAATGGTTCAGGGTCCGAATGTGACAACCATTGCACCATGGTGGTCACGAGATAAAGCATATTTACAGGTGAATGGACCAGATAATCCTGTTTTCGGCCACCTCCGTTTATCAAGTGTTGTGTCCCACTTCACCTGAAAAGTTTAATCGTATCTGGTTCCTTGTCTATTGACAACTACAACCTAGTGGGGATGGTAGGGATTCTATGTTGGCATGAGAGACTGGAAAATTCTTTAGTTTTGGCGAGATTCTTGGTGTTTACAATGAGGCCAACCCAAAACATTCCTTTTTGGAGTCGTTGATGGTAGTAGCGTTGAGAGTTCCACAAAGGTTGGATCGGAGGTCCTGTTTCCTTCCTCATTATCTCATAGAAACAAATTTTTTTATGATTTTCAGAAAAAACTTCAATAAGTTTGCAATTCGGAATCAACATCCTGGTGAAAACGTTATCGATTGTTCGCGATAACACAACCTACCATGTGTACCTTTCACATCAGGTGGGAGTATATTATGGAAGAGAGAGATTTGATGATAAAATTTAGGGTCAGCGGTGATATTTGCCTATTATTCAAGGGTTTTTGTTTTCTGAGCAGACGCTCGTTTTTCGTATCTGTGCTTTCTGTTGCATTGTTTCTTGGTCACTGATTAGGACATCGCCCTTGACAAGTTTGCCCTAGCTTCATACCGAAGTGTAGTTCAGGATCGCGGTTGTGTTCCCGTCAGCCGAGCCTGATGTGGTCGGTAGCACGTCAAACTTCCAGGTGGTTGTTTGTGCGCATCGCAGGTAGGTGGGCTCGCCGGATCCTTTCAACGACGTCGATGCTCCGTCGGTCACCCCCGCCACGTCATGCATTGTGTCGCCAGGCTCGTCTCCCATCGCCGACTTTCTCGTTGACGTACGCGAACAGGGTGGCGAGTGCCACGTGGGATAGGTTTCGGTTCAGGGCGTCGTCCAGTCGTCTGGAGTCGGCAGATGAGCTCGTCGCACTGAAAAAGCGACGACGACAAGAACCAGGCTGACGGTCCTCTGATTTGGAAGTTCGAGAAATTAACGCGAACAGTTACTTTCGCCGAAGCGCTGCAAGATTTATGAGTAAAACAATATCATTCTCCATCTATGTTCACCATCTACCCAGGCTCGAAAATATCGCCAAAACATTTTCCGAAAGCCCGATGGCAACATTCATAGGTTGTTGGTTTTATTAAGGCCAGCCCCGCCATCGTGAGTTCGGAGAACTCACGATGGCGGGGCCTGGGAGGTTCGCTTTCAACAAACGCTGAGTCTAGTCTCCCCAAATGATTCGCACTTGAAAAATGATATTTCAGTAAAGTCAAATTGACTGGACATCCAGTGAAAAGACGGCCAGTCAACGGTGTATGGCCTACATTCCCGAGTTGGCTATGGCGTCGCGGAAAAGCGCCCTTGGCAGTTAGGCTTGTGCATGGCCGCGGGTCTCCCGGGGTCGCTTGCTGTTCGGTCCTAGGCGAGCTTCAGCCATCCGACGCTGCTGCAGCCCCGCTCCTCTGCCATGCTTCCGCTGCTGCGACCCGAGGTTTCTATGAGTTGAGAAGTCGTCGAATGTCCGAAAGGCGAGGCATTTTAAGCCTAACTGAAATCTTTCTCCGACCGAAAGTGCCCGCTTTGGTTTGAGGCGGGTCCAGAACGATTCACCATCCCACTCGTAACCCGGAGGTTGGACCGACGCTTCGAGCCGAGGGAAGCCCTGGTCGATTCTCCGAAGTCGCCGGAACATCCTCAGCGAAAGCAGCAGTTGCTAGTTCTCAAGCCCGATGGCCGCATGGTAGCGGCAGATTCTCTGCACGCGATCGACCGTTGGTCCCTCGAAGGACAGCGTCGGGAGACTGCGACAGGGGACTGTGCGAGAGCTGCGTGGCTATCAATGAGGGAGGCCCCTTGTTTTCCTTAAGGATGGACAGATAGCCCGTGCATCCGTCGTGCAATCTTCTCTTCCGTCGCTTTCTGTGCACCGAGCTCCTTTCAACCTCGGCTCGCCTCGTCTTCAAGCCAGGGAGCCGCAGAGGAAGCCAGACAGTCCCGAAACACGGTTTTCGTCGGGATCAAACGCTGATGCGAAACGTGTTGGAGCCAGGAGCCTCCGAGTTGGGCAGAGAGTCGAAGAGTTATTCTGAGCCAAAGAGTCGAACACTCACGCCTCAACTAGTGAACGTGTCACCGAAAAATATCTGAACATCTTTTTTTTCTTTCTTTTGTTTTTCGTCCCCGCACAATGTGGATCATCTCCGGAGACTCCGCACGAGGAGGAGCGGGGGGAGGAGGAGCTGGGGGTGCGGGAGGCGCTCTGGGCGCCCTCTTCTCGCGCTCCAACTTCCGCGGGGGCAAGAGGGCAGGCAGGGG
>SZWC01013180.1:37476-56639 GCA_023375785.1 Penium margaritaceum
CCCCCCCCCCCCCCCCCCCCCCCACACCAGCTGTCCCTCCCATTCCCAAGCAACATAGTTCTGGTTTGAGGGACGGTGGCGTGCCAGATGTTGCGACGATCTGTACCTCGTAGGAGTTTTCACTGTGCATTTATCACGCATTTTGAGTGAATATGTGCAGCTGATGCCCTGGGCTACGTGGGCGACCAGGAGAAAGGACTTGTGTTGTTGGACTATTAGGGTTTGGGTTTGCATTGGAGGAGAGACAGGGATGAAGAGAAAGAGGAGCATTATGGTGAACAATAGGAAGGCTAAGCAGGGGGATGGTTTCATCTCATCTGTGTCTATCTAGATGTGTACCATTGATGTTGTTCAGTAACATCTGGTTGGAACTGGTGTATGTAAGTTGTCTGGCTTTACAAAGGTTCACACTGATTTAGTGGTGTTGAGTGGTATCTGACATTTTCATTTTGGAAGACTTTACTGTTAGACCATATCGTACTGTTGCCTCGATTTTCACCACTTTTCACAAAGGTGTGTTTTTTAGATTACTTGGACCATCCGGGACAAGTAATGAACTGCTACGATTCTGGGGTAAGGTGGGTAACCTACGATTTATCTGACTAGAGCCTGGTCGAATCCTCGCAGTGACAGTTGTCTCCACTTGAGCCTTTGGCCGACGAAACTTGCTTGCTCGAACTCAAGCAAGCACATCATCGGTCTACAACGCTCGGATGCCATCTACGTCCAAGCGGTGTTTGTGCTTGAGTTCACTTGGCGGCCCTAGCTTGTGTACCAAGCCAACACCGTGCCAAATAAATTCGAGAAGGGCTTTTTGTGTGCCATTATTTGTTCCTAGAAACCGATGTAAATTGAAGTTGTTGTAGACCGACAGAGAGTGTTTCATCGTTCTAAGACTTGATCATAACTGATTTTGTTTCAATTTTGTGTTGTAATACGCATAAAAAGTATCTCCTATGTTTGACTCTTTTCTTTTCACATACCGTCGTGTCTTTTATACTCGACTATTGTTTAGAACCCAGTTTAGTGATGGATAAATTCGATTATGATTTTTGACCTAGTAACTTTAGACCAGCTTCGTTCAAAGACCCAGGTATTCTCTCCCATGCCGGGAGGGAAGGAGGAGGAGTCGTCAGAGTCCGTAGAGCATGTGGAAACGTCGTCCGTGCAGGTACTGCCACTCTCGGCGTCGATGTGATCGGTAAGGTCACCAACAGGTGAAACCGAGGAGGCAGAACTCAGCCCCTGATGACGAGGTGACTCCATCTGCATGTATGGATCTGCTCCAGTATCCTCGACTGCCACCGTAATGGTCGCAGGTGTACAGGGCTTGACAATGTCCGTCAAGGCGACCAATAAGCGCAGCTGGCGCTCACGCACTATCTTGCCGGGAAGGCTGGTCGCTGCCACCTGCTCAATAATGGAGTGAAGACCACCATCTGACTCCGTCATGTGTGTCGGTGCTCCGTCTTGTGCACGGGACGTAGACTCAGGGAAAATGGGTGACTCCTGACGCTACAGCTGGTGTTCACGTAGCGCAGATGACACGGTGAAGCCTGCTGAGTCTGCTGCAGCACGTGTCCCAATGACACCTCTCAGAACTGCTGCTCTCAAGAATGTGTCAACCTCCAAAAGACCAACCGGCCGACTCTGCTCATGCACTGCGACTGCTGTCGTACTGGTGTGAATCTCGTGCGCCAACGCCCCCGGAGATCCGTGTGGGGTATCCCGATCCGCGCAGGACTCCTGTGCCACCGCCAGGCCGCTACCGGTCGGAGTGAGAAGTGGCACCGCCAAGGCACGCAGGACCTGCACTCCTCTTGATGCAACCTGCTGTTGTAGAATATCCGACTGCTGCCCCAGCGTAGATGTCGACCTGAATGATATGCACGTCCCAAGCACCCAAACATCCGCCGGACTGGTGTGAGTCTACTGCACACTCTCCCCCAAAAGCATGGTAGATGCATCTCGATCCATACGAGACTTCTGTGCCACCCCTGGGCCTCCACCGGTCGGAGCCGCTAGTGGCACCGTCCGAGGACGCCGTGCATGCGCTCCTCCTAATGTCACCTGCTGCTGTGGAAGATCTAGATCCAACGTGGACAATGAAAGGCAACTCTCCACCATGAACGCCATGTCCGGGTCGGACTCCACGGCATGTGCTGTCACCATATCATCTGAGTCTGCCTGAGCTGACGCTCGGGCAGCACGGCCCGGCGCGAGTGCGGATCCTGTCGCTACGGTCACATCAGGCAATGCACGGTGACCACACTCCCCCTCGACAGGTACATCAACAGAGGCCGAGGAGGTGGAGGATGTATCAAAACCGGCACGAGCACGCCGTGCGGAGCGCTGACGCCGACGACGCGGAGTCACTCGACTGGAATGACTTCATAAAGACATGTCATCGCGAGATGGCGTCGTGGTCGTAGCAGAGTGGAGGATGGAACGGATGGTGGCAGCCTGGGACTTGTTGGAAGATGGAGCTGAAGGTACACCATTGGATGAGGAAGGAGGAGAGGAAAGAGGAGATGTGATCAAAGATGTCGTCGACAAACGAGTAGCAGAAGCACGCTCAGTGACGACGAGGTCACAAAGCCGTTGCACCGTCTACCGGAGGCCGTGGATCTCGGCGAATATGCTCACCAGAGGTCCAACTAGGGGATCTACCAACGCCGGCAGATCCGTATGCTATGGAGAACGCAGGCTCAGGCGAGGCTGCAGCCAAGGTGGATGCCAGCCGCGAGGGCGCGTCTAACAGCGACGCCAACCATGACGTCCATCACCACAGTAGTAACAGGAGAACGCGCAAGGCGCCTGCTCTGATGTCCGCGCACTCATCTCATCCGCTGGACGATGGATAGGTATCGAGGGCACCTACTCCCAGTGGTGAACACCAAGCCACGGGAGAGAATGAGGCCTGTAGGTACTGTCACTCCTGGAGGTCACGGCGTCCGGGTCAGCAAACGTGACCAGACGGGAAGAGCTGCACTACCACAGTACGCCCGTAGACTACAGTCTAACTAACTACGGCCACTAATGCTGCTGCCACTAATAGAGCGAAGACTGCTCCAAAACAAGAAGGGGTGGCGGCTGCAGGTGTGGCTGCTGCTCCAAGCGGTAGACGACGTAGCCCTCGGAAATAGTAAGACTCGAATCCGTCGTCGATCCTACGGGGTGAAGTGCGCGCACCAATCCACGGGCCCCAAGAAGACGCCGGTCCAGGACGTGTCTCGAAGCGAAGATCGCCGCCGACGACAGTCTGCTATCGGCGGAGAAGGCGAAACTGCAAGCTCTCGCGCAGTCGCCGCACTATGTAGTCGTCGACACTCCACCGCCTGATGATACTATTGTGGGTATGAGATTTGCTGCTGCTGTGGCGGTAGTAGTTGGACGACTCTCCTTTTTTTTTGTTATTCTCTAGCCCTCAAGCCCCCTCTTGTGTTCCTTTTTTTTCTTTTGCCCTCACCCTCTACCCCCTTGATTTTGTAGTTCTCCCCTCTGCTATCCTTAAGCCCTCGCCTTTTCTTTCTCTTTATTTTTTTCACTCGCTTTCAGGCGTACCCTTTTTCGTATTTTTTGTTACTCGCCTCCCCCCTTTTCTTGATTGCCCATAAGGTGGACGAACAGAGAAAAAAAGGAGAAGGGGAGGGGGTGGTCCGGCTTGTCCGGCCCTCCCTCCCGTGCACGCTCGCTCGCTCGCTCGCTGAGCGAGCAAGTGAGCGAGTGGGTGTGGGGGGGGAGGAGGGAGCGAGGGAAGGGGGGTCCTGTCCGCCCCTCTGACCCGGCCCCTCCGTCGGTCAGCCGACAGGGCCGACGGGGCTGAGGGGGCCCACGGGGCCGACGGGCTGAGGGGGCCCACGGGGCCGACGGGCCGAGGGGACCCACGAGGCCGACGGGCCCCCTCCGAAGGGCCCCTCGGAGGGGCTCGGCGGGGCCCTCCGAGGGCCCCGTTGAGAAGGGGAAGAAAAGGGGGGGGGTGCGAATGGGGCCGACAGGCCCCCTCCGAGGGCCCCCCCTCAGAGGAGGGCTGCGAGGGCCTCCTCGCAGCGGTAGTAGCAGTTGCAGCGGCAGGTGCAACTACTGCGGTTGCTGCTGGTGCTGCTGCTTCTGCTGCTGCTGCTGCTCTGTGCAGCAGCTGTTGCTGCTGCTTGCTGCTGGCGCCGCGGCTGCTGCTGCTTCACGCTGCTGCTGCTGCCATCGCTGCTGCATGCTGCTGCTACTGCTGCTGCCGTCACTACTACAATAGCTGCTGCTGCTGCTGCTTTATGCTGCTGCTACTGACGTTGCTGCTATAGTGGCTGATGCGCTGCTGCAACTGCTTTCGCCGTTGCTGCTGCTGCTACACGCTGTTGCTGTTGCTGCACACTGTTGTTACTACTGCTGCACTCTGCTGCTGGTGCTGTACGCTGTTGCCGCTGCTACACGCTGTTGCTACTGCTACTGCACTCTGCTGCTGCTGCTGCTGTCAACGCTGCTGCTGTTGTTGCTTTTACTGTTGCCGCCGTAGTCGCTATTGCTCCTTTTCGCGGCTCACCGTCCAAGTGGCGTTCGCTTGCAGTCGTTTTGCGCTCCCTCACGCTACCGCTGGCGTGGCGCCACGTGGCGCGTTCTCTTTGTGTTCCGCCTACTGTTGCTGCTTCTGCTGCTCACACGCCCCCCTGTGCTCTGATACCAGATTGGAAATAAACTAGGGCATGCAAGCCCATGCAAAAACGAACATGAGCTCTGTGTGTGAGTGCGATACAAGACGGCAAGAATTTGTCTAAGTCTGGAACGCTGAATACAAAGAACAAGGAGAGTTTACAAATGAGCCCCTAGCGGGCTTACATAGGGGCGCCGGCAGCTAACGGCACCGGGCCCCGTCAACCCTGCTGAACTCAAATGAGTCAACATGGAGAACACACTGCATACACCATGAGAGCAAGAAAGGTGGTCTCCTCGAGGCAGTGGAACAGCTCTCCGAGTGCTCGGGTCTCGACCACCGAGAAAACATGAGCAGTGCCAAAAATTTTCGGAATCAACGTCCAGACATCATAGACGGCTTTTCAAACAAGGGAAGCCCCACAACAGCCATCGGGTCTCCTCGTCGCACCGGTACAGTCCACCGGGTGCGCTGGTCTCAACCCACCGAGAAAACTCTCCTACCTCCTGACAAGCCCACATGGCTGCCGGAACGCATCGACCGCGTCTCGCCGGCGCTGTCGTAGGTGCTGGAGAAGTCTCGGTGCAGTCCGGAGGCCCGGTGTGTCGTCACGCCCTCCTCTGCCATATACCCCGAATGTGGGTACATCGATAAACTAGCAGTGTCGGTCATGACGGGTGGAAGCCACACAAACCAACAACATTAATGTCGAAATTCCTGTTCACCTCCTCGGTCTTTCCCTTCGACTGTGCGTGTCAAATTTTGGAGCTTCGAAACGTCAAGGGGGACATCGCACCCCTTCTGTTGCTTCGTAAGTCTTAGCCCCATTCTTGACGTAGATTGGGTTCAATTTGTTTCCTCGCATACAGTTACGACTGTGGCAAAAGATACTCTTAGGGGTGTGGTTTGTGGGTGAGACAATTGGAAAAGCTGGGCAGCAGGTTGGGGCAGGAACGTTGTTGATGCAGTGTGCGGGCTTCCATGCTCGTTGCCTAAGTCTGCTGCACCCTCAGTCTGCTGCTCTAGAGTCCGTCTCAAAGCTCTGGGTTTGTTACTCAGAAACGCGCGCTAGTGTTAGCACCAGAAAGCAGCTGAAAATTGAAAGTGATTGATTAAGAATGAAGAATGAGCAGCAATGGGAGACCCCTCCAAGTTCTAGCTCCCCCGCTCTGTAGAGCTCGTTACTCGACTAACTAGCCAATCAGAAAATAGACTTAGACCTATTTTCTGGCGGATGAATATACGTGAAGTGCCTGTTTAGACCGTACCTTTGATCCGGAGTCACGCCCGCTATTCTTCGCTACTCTGCGATGCTCGAAATATTCCTTGTGTTGCGGAGAAGCCTATAGTCGAGGCACCATTCTGTCGGATGCCTACTGCAACCTGTTAAACGCAATGGCGACAGAAAACACAAACAAACCGAAAATCGTGTTGACTTACCATCGAGGCAAACACTCGCAACCGGATAGTGTCAGACCATGCATCCGCGTAACACCGATGCAGTCACTGATTGGGGGATAGGCCGTTCGATATTCTTGACGTTTCTATCACGCGGCAAAGACTTACCATCAGCAAGCCCATCGGGGTAATGCGGACACAAGGGGTAGCCAGTTCTTGGCTGCGAAATGGCTGGGTGCAATGCTTGACAAGTCGTTCGTCCCATCGGCGAGCCCATCGGCGAATCACAGACCACAGAAGCTTGTGGAGGAATAAACGGAGGTCAGTGTACTAGAGAGTGCTGTTGCAGCTACTGCAGGTGCTAAAGCTACTACGTCTGCTGCTGCTACAATCTGAGTTCTGACATTCACAGTAGCTGCAAATAGGGGACCCTCATCAACTGTAGCTGTTGTGTATGTCTCAAAGGCCCTGCCAGCAGTGGTGCTGGCAGGTATATGTGCAGCACGGGCTGTGACTGCAGAAGTGGATGCAACAGCGGCACTGGTTTAGCCTTAATTGTTTGTTTAGCCTTACAAGCTAAACTTGTTTAGCCTTACAGGCTAAACAAGTTTAGCCTGTAAGGCAGACAGGATGTCAGAAGAAGTAGATGTAGAAGACTTTGCCGCAGATGCAACTGGAGAGGCCGCAAGGCGTGAGGCTGGAGCTCTAGGAATAGCTTTTGCAACTGATGGTGTTTCTTGAAGAGGAGCAACACGTTGACGCTGATGATGAGTCCTATGGGGTTATCAGATATTGGAGAGGATGGTGGTCTTGCGGCAGCCTTGTGGCTAGTGCATTCATACCTTTGGTGAGTCATTGGCGGCAGACTAGGAGTAGACAGAGTAAGCTGCTATGTCGTCCACCTCGCTGTGATCGGCAGGGTCGAATTCCTCACCGGGATGATACCTGGGGCTGCTACGGCAAACGTGTGACCACACCTCATGCTCTTCCCTCTCCTCATAGTACGCCACCTCGCCGTCAGGGTGGTTGTGCTCCCGCCCGGCTGCGGCTGAGGTCGGAGTGAGTGAGGTCTCAGGTAGATACGCCAGTGCGCTAAGTACTGGACCGCCTTGCGGGGCGGTCGTTCAGCAGTGAGGCAAAAGATGAAGGGTGTGCTGCTTCTACTACTTGTGTTGTTACTGCTACAGTTCTTATAGCTGCTGCTGCTGTTATTGCTGCTGCAATTCATACAATTGTTGCTACAACTGTTGTTGATGCTAATGATGAGCTGTTAGTGCTGTTGCGGTTGAATCTGCTGAGACGAACCAGACGTGTTGGGAAGGGCGACAGCCTGAGGTGGCCAAGGTCACAAAACAATGGAACTCGGCTACTCCCGACCCTCTCCCAAGAGAAGGTGGGCCGAGTGAAGTCACGCTGTGCATGACAGTGAAGCTATGAGAGTATGCCAGGCTGTCAGGGTAGTGACAGCTGCGGAGGCCCAGCTGCGGCTGCTAGTGTCGCTGTAGTTGCTGCTGCGATAGACACAGATGTAACGTCAATAGTTATGAGTGCAGCAATCGGCGCCAACGGTGTGAGGCCGTAGACAATGATGCAGCTGTTGCTACACATTCAACCACCAATATGCTGCCACTCTGACGGCAGTCTCAAACAAGAGCAGTAGTACTAGAGGCTGCTGCTGTAGAATGTGAAGAGAAGGGTGGCCGCAACCGCAAATACGGTTGACGTTCAATGCGCAGCTACCAGGTATGAATGTCAGTAGCTATTGGTTGTGCCGGGATGCCACTGTAGTCGGCGTCGAAGTGAGCATGGCAGCACCATGCAGCTACTGTCACGTAAGTGCAGGTGAGGATGAGTTTTTGACTCCTGAACTGCCCATAGAAAACAGCAAAAGCGCAGATGCATGCGCTGACCAATGGCAACATTGACGTGACAGGTGCCACGTGAAATGAGTCGATAAAAGTTGCCCCAGGACCTGTAAGAAGAAGGGTGTGCTCTTTTCGTTCTCTGATATTAGTAGGTAGCTTAGGTCACTGGGACAAGAAGGCCAGCAAGTAAGCAAGAGAAACAGGGCAAAGCAATGGATCCGGGCAAGCTCACGTCAACGTAGAGACGACTAGAGAACAACAAGTGAGAAAGTATCAAGAAAGCCTAGTGCTAAGGGTCAGTTGACCAGGCCACCCACGCGAGGCTCTCGACATGGGGCCCGGACGCCACCCAAGGATCGAATCCAACCCTGGAGCAAGCGTACTCCAGGTGGTTTCTCATGCCTCGGTCTAAACCAATAGCATGGTCCCGAGTGATCAGCAACCTGACAGCACTAACCAAGCGCATGCATGAGAAGAGACTCGAAGCACATCGGCAACACGTGTATGTGGATGCATGCATCGCTGTGGATGTGATTCCCAAGCTAAGATGTAGGAATACAGAGCATGTGAACTTCAATCACTGCAGGCATGAATCCACTGTTGGTGCTGTGATCACCACTTAGCACTTGTACACTTGATTGTGGAGCCACGTCTTGTGTGCTACATGAAGCATCATAGTGTTGCACCCAAGAGCACTAATCCATGCGAATGGCCTCCAGTGACAGTGAGTGCTTGTGTGCAGAATCAAGAGGTCACTTGCGTGTGTTGCACTCATAACCAGCAACTCCTTCACATCCTTAGTATTTCCCTAGAACTTCAACTGTCAAATCTTGAAAGTTTGAATATTGAGTGCAAAGTCAGACCTCGCAAATTGCTACTCCTTGTACCACCCGTTGAAGATTCCTTTACAGCTTACATCAAAGCTTGCAATGTACTGCATCCGCATGCAGTCTATGGGGGATTGCGTGCAAACCATGTGCAATTAATCAAGGAGGGTGCTAAGACCATAGGATTCACATGCCAAATGTCCAAGGTCAAACTGGGAGCCCCACACCGAGTGCACCATGGCTATGGAAGGACCATAACTCCTTGCTCAAGAATCAACCGCAAAACAACAAGAGAATAGAGTTCAGAGGGCGAGAGCTGGTGAGCGTGGTGTCAACCGTACAAGGGGTTTGTCAACACCACACCGCCACCCGGGGGCCGAGCCGGAACTCTCAACATAAATCTGAGGAAGGCTATTCACCATGAAAATGGGCTAGCCCGGTCAGGTGACCCCCTAAGGATCAGCACCCGGCTTTTAACAACGATCCAATCCTCCACAACTTCAACTGACATGGAGGTGGTCCTGGCATCCTAAAGTGTCTAAGGGCCAGAGCTCCCATGAGCAAGAGTCCATCAAGAAGGAGTGACATTAGGCGGCTATGAGCCACCACTTGAGAAATTGATATTGCTCATGGAGTACGAGAGATCCTTCATGTACGTCCCCATCTTGTGAGAGAGCTTCAGCACGGACATTCAAATGGGAAATTTGTCTCCTATGCACATCGTGGTTGGAGCGATTATGTAAAACAAGAAAATGGGAAAATGTTTGGGAAAATGCAGCTGGCATTGACTGTAGGAATGGAAGCGTTGGCGGTCACGTGGCCGCCACAAAGCAGACTGATGCTAATTACAAAGGTAACATACATGGCAACAGCAATTCCACACAGCAGGGAAATGTTCATGTTGCCACTACTTTCCTCGTAAAGTTTTCATTAATCTTACTCCTCTCCTCTTCCCTGTCGTGGAGGATTCTCTCTTGCAGTCTTCCCTTGCATCGGGTGCAAGATAGCTAGAAGAAGGCCTGTTGAATTGAGATCAAGACAAGATGTCTTCATCTCAAAATCATTTTTTTCCACTTTCGTACGAGATTTCTCGTCCCGGGTACAGAGGACGAGAAAATCTTGGTCTCCTACCAACTTGCATTCTGCTTGTCTCGGACTCGTCTTGGTATTGCTCACGTCCGAGGAAATCTTGCCTTTTGTACCATCATGAGGGACGAGAAAAATGGCAGAGCGAGCTGCAAGAATGAACCCACTTTGCTGCGCCTTCACTTTTACCATCGAGCAGACTAAGAGGGTGGCAGACTCAGGGGGTAGCAGACTTAAGCAACGAGCGTGGAGGCCCGCACGCTGCATCAACAACGCTGCTGCCCCAACCTGCTACCTAGGATTTCTAGCTTGGTATCAGAGCCAGAGCGTAGTAACAGTAGCAGAAGACTGTCGTACAAGTGCCATACAACGCCGGCAGACTCCCATACGCGCTAGTGCAGGGGAAATGCTGCCGGGTTTTTTCCGGCAGCATTGACCCGCATGGTGGCGGCGTCAGATTCTTTCCCATAGCCACTGGGCCAGGGGAAATACTGCCAAAGCTTTTTCGGCAACACTGACCCCCGCGCGTGACGCGAGGAGGTGAGCGGCAGGTCGTGTTTGACGCCTGCGGGCGACGACGCACGCAGCAATGTCACCCAGGTGTTGTGACTGGCACCAGCAAGCAGCAGCAGCAGCCTGCAGCAGCGGCAGCAGCAGCTAGCAGCAGCTGCGAGCAGCAGCCAGCAGGAGCTGCGTGCAGCAGCAGTAGCAGGCAGCAACAGCAACTCGCAGTAGCCCGCAGCAGCAAGCAGCAGCGGCAGCCAGCAGCAGCAGCTCATAGCAGCAGCACCGACGGCAGTAAGCAGCAGCAAGAATAGCAAGCAACAACGGCAGCGAGCAGCACCTGCAGCAACGAGCAGCAGCAGTAGGCTCCAGCAGTCGTAGCAGCAAGCCTTAGTAGCAGCCAGCTATAGCAGTTGCAGTAGCGAGCACCTGCCGCGGCAGCCAGCCGCGGCTGCTACTGCTCGTAGCCCGTAGCTCGCCGCGAGCGACGGGCTGCAGGCAGCGGGCCCGCTGCTCGTAGCAAATAGCGAGCTCGCTGCCCGCTGCCCACAGCAAGCAGCGTAGCCCGCTCTGATAGACGAACACAAAAGAAAAGAAAAAAAGGGAAAAAAGTCCTACATCCCACCAACTTCTCTGTAGCAGCTGCAGCAGCTGCCATAGCTGCTACAGCAACCACAGCAGCCGCAATAGCCCACAACAGCAGTAGTAGCAGTAGTTGCTGCTACAACTGCAGTAGCAACAACAGCTACAGGAGCAACAAAAGCACTAGCAACAGCAATAGCAGGAGCAGCAACTGCAGCAACAGCAACAGCAGGTGCATCTTCAGTCACAACAGCAACAGTAGAAGCACCAGCAGCAGTAGCAGTAGCAGCCGCAGCAGTAGCAGCAGCAGTAGCAGCACCAGTAGCAGGTACAGCAGCAGCAGCAACAGCACTAGTAGCAGAAATAATAGCAACAACAGTAGCAATAACAACAGTTGCAACAACAGCTGCAACAGCCGCCCCAACAACCGCCGCTACTGACGTAAGCATCCCGCTACTGATGTCACTACTGACATCATCAACACAAAAAAAAGGGCTGAGGAAGAAAACCAAAGGGTGGGCGAGAGTCATCCACAGTAGTAGCCCTGTGTAAAACGCGGCGGTAGCTGCTCACGTCAGCCACCCTAAGCTAATGTCACTGCCGACATCAGCAACACGAAAACAAAGGAACCAAGGGGTACCGAATCATGGCTCGCAGCCCCAGTAGGGAGGGGTCCTCCTCTGTTGGGGGGACCCCTAGCCCCCATTCGTGTAGTGGCTACAACAGCAACATCACAAGCAACAGCAACAGCAACAGCAGCAGTAGCATCAGTAGCAGTAGTAGTAGCAGCAGCGGCAGCAGTAGCAATAGCAATAGTAGTAGCAGCAGTAGTAGCAGCAACGGCGGCAGCAGCAGCAATAGTAGCAACGGCAGCGCAGTAACAAGAGTCCTCTGTTCTGGTTGACGAGAACCCTAACCCCCTGGCTGCTCTTCAGCAACAGCTTGCCGCCTTGACACAACAGCTTGCAATGTTGCAGTCATTGGCCTTCCAGACTACCACTAGTGTGCTACCACCATTTATCCCTCGAGGGCACGCTAGCCCAGCTATGTCTGCTGCCACGCACTACCTGGCACAGCAATAGACTCAGTGCCAGCGGCAGATGGTGACCTCTATCCTTGGCCCCACTTCGACTGTCGGCCGTAGGCAGAAGGACTTTGAGACGCCGCCACCGCCGCTTTAGGCCGGCCAGCAGTTCCGGAGCTGGGAGCTCAGCTTCTGGATCTCGGCGTAGGGTGAGGGCTCGTGGGCATACTACACCCTCCCGTATGACCCCACCCTGGCCGACCAGTTGTATGAAGCTGGTCGTGCCGTTTGTGCTCTAGTCCCCGTCGCCCCTCCGGCTTCCCGCCTCCCCCTAGAGCCCTTCCTTGGCGACTTTGCCGCTGGCACCACCCCAGACCCTACAGCTACGTGGCACGTCCTCACTCGTCCCCATCGCCTGTCTAGCGAGGTTGACACAAGCCGCCTGCTGCGGGAGTTCAACTCCCTGCACATGGAGGAGACCGAGACGGTCACCGCCTACTGGCAGCGGGCAGACGACATCCTTCGTCGCCCCGGCACCTCTACCCCACCCCCTCTTGCCGCTCTCCTCACCATCAATCGCGGTGCCACTGCTCCATACGCAGACGTCTTCATACACTATTCTCACGACGTCCTCTCCACCATGGCAGCCCACGGCACCCTCATGCCCTGGGCATACGAGCTGTTCTTCCGGATTGAGGAAGCTCGTCTAGAGTCCCGACTCCAACGCACGGAGGCTCTAGCCTCCCCTGCCGTTGCCTCCGTGGTCGTTGCCTCCCTTGCTGCAGCTACCTCATCGTCATCGGGGAAGAAGAAGCGTAGGCACAAGAAAGGCAAGGGTCAGCAGCAGCAGCAGCCATCGACCGGGTCCAGCAGTGGCGGCTCCGTCTACCACAACTGTGGCCAGCCCGGGCACGGGTGGTACACGTGCCCTCTACCGACGGATGAGGCGCGCGTCATCGCCACCATGCGTCGCCAATGGGAGCGCCGTCTTGCCTTCGCCGCTATCTTTGTCGCCGGCTCTGACGCCTCGGCCTCGTCCAGTAGCTCCACCACTCTGGTCGCATTGCCAATCCAGCCGACACCAGCACCACAACCGCACCATTCGCAGCCGTCCGTGCCCCCGTTTCCTTCGCCGGCATAGTCCTCCTCCTACTCGGGCTCCGGTGCCGTCAGTCCACACTCAGTCTACACTCCTGGGCCGTCCTTTTGCGCTCCATCTCGGCCTACCTCGCCCTCCTCCCTAGGGAAGTGTGAGTTGCATCGCCTCTTGCTCTCTTGCCCAACCCTTCATGACTGAGACTGAGCTGCGGACGTATCCTATATTCTCGTCTGTCTCGTCATCTCCCATAATCTCCTCTGCCCCTTTTCCTGACGATGTTGCGTGGCTTGATAATTGGCAGTCTCAGTTTGTGCCTCCTTCCACTATGTCCGTGTCCCTTGCTTGCTGCCATCTGACCGTTAGCAGTCTCGCGACCCCGGTCCATGAACATGCTGAGACCTAGATCATCGACTCCGGGGCCACGCATCACATGACGGCCTCTCGTGACGCCTTTAGTATGCTCGATACTATAGGCGATGTCTCCAGTGTCCGGACGGGCTCTGGACAGGTGTTGCCTGTCCGTGGTATTGGTGTCGTTCGTTTCCGTTGTCCTACCAATGACGTCTTTCTAACCGATTTCCTCTTCGTCCCAGGTCTCGAGCTCAGCATCCTGTCCGTCACTGCCCTTGACCGCATGAGCATGGACATTGTGCACTTACGAGGTGTTGGCACTGTGTCCTTGTGTCCTTCTGGTCTTGTAGTACTACATACCACCGCCCGTGGCAACTTGTGGCATGTACCTCGCCTCTCCTCCTTTCCTTTCGTCTCCTCCCCGTCGGCCACCACAGGCCATGTTTTTGTCACCAGCACGCTCTCTCCTGAGCACACCCGCCTCTTACACTGCCGCCTTTGCCATGTCCACTCTCCCGCCGTAGACAGCATGCTCCGCACCCAACCGGCGAAAGGCCTTGACCCGGAGACTTTCCCTCTCCCGAGCCCCACCGAGTGAATTGATTGCGCTCAGGGGAAGATGCACCGGTCCACGTACCCTTTTTCTTCCTCCCGTGCATTCGCCCCCTTTGATCTCGTCCATTCTGATGTCATGGGACCTCTCCCCACCAAGTCCGTCGGCGAGCACGGCCGCTATGTCCTCACCCTCACTGACGACTACTCTCGCTACCGCTATGTCTTCTGCCTTCGGCAGAAAAGCGATGTCGCCCGAGCCATCCAGGACTGGCTTGTCCTTCCGGAGCACGAGTGTGGCCGCTCTCTTCGCCGCTTTTGCTCCGATCACGGTGGTGAGTACATGGGTGAGACCACGCCTTTTCTCGCCTCCCGCAAGATCCACCATGAGACGTCTGCGCCCTACACGCCCGCTGAGAACGGTGTCTCCGAACGGTGGAACTGTACCATGGCCGACGCCGTCCGCACCATGCGGGTCGAGTCAGGTCTCTCCGATGGCTTCTATTTTGAAGCCATGGGCTACATGACCTAGGTCTGGAACCGGATTCCCCTTGGTCCCCTTCCCCGCTAATCCACGCCGTACGAGCATTGGTGCGGTCAGCGTGCTGACCTCCGATCGTGTCTAGGGCTGCGTGGCCATTGTGTGGCAGCCCGCCCCGCAGCAAGGCGGCAAACTTGCCCCCGGCGGACGTCCCTGCACCTTCCTTGGTGTCTCTCGTCAGTCCAAGGCCTGGCGCTTCTGGGATCCCTCCAGGCACTGCATCGTCGAGTCTCGCAATTCCCTCTTCTTCGAGGACCTCTTCCCTCGCCACCTCATTCGCTCTAGCTCGTCCGTGTCCATCCCGTCGCGTGGGAGAGTGGTGAGTCCGTCCTCAGTCCTGTCGCTTTCGGGTGACACATCCCTCAGTCCCTCTGAGTCGGCAGCCCCAGTCGCGTCCGCTGGTCCCTCCGGGCCAGTAGCCCCAGTCACGTCCACTGGCCCCTCCGGATTAGAAGCTCGAGTCGCGTCCACTCGCCCCTCTGGAATTGCAGCTCCAGTCGCGTCCACTGGGCCCTTCGGGCCGGCAGCCCCAGTCGCGTCCACTGGCCCCTCCAAGCCGGCAGCCCCAGTCGCGCCTACTGGCCCCTCCGGGCCAGCAACTCCAGTCACGTCCACTGGTCCCTCCGAGCCAACAGTTGCAGACGCGTCCACTGGTCCCTCCGGGTCGCCAGCCCCAGTTGCGTCTTCTAGCCCCTCCGGGCCAGTAACTCCAGTCGCATCCACTGGTCCCTCTTAGCCAACAGCTCTAGTCGCATCCACTGGCCCCTCTAGGCCAGGAGCCCCAGTTGCACCCGCTAGCCCCTCCGAGCCAGCAGCCCCGGTTGCATCCGCCGGCCCCTCCGGGCCAGCAGCCCCGTCTACCTCCGTTGGCCCGTCGGACTCAGAGCCATCGCCTTCCCTGCCACGCTACACACGTGGCCCAGGCAGCAGCCTCCAACCCAGGCCCTCAATGAGAGCGCAGACCGCCGCACCACACTCCGTGGCGCCTTGACCCCTCTGTGGCTCCATGTGTCTCCTCCACTCCCACGATCGTGAGTGGGGATCCTGGTACCAAGGCCCTCGCATTGACCACCTCGGCCATCAGTGCAGAACTTCACCCGGGCTCCGCATTAGGCTACGCCATGCTTCATCACGAGCATCGGCACGCGATCGTGGCCGCACTTGTGCGCATCCCACCTAGGGCTCGAGATGCACACACTCTCTCAGTCCGCTCCACAGCATGCCCGGAGGACACAGTTACCCTGCGCAAGGCACGAGCCTCTCCAGAGGCTGCACACTGGGACACTAAATGCGCCAATGAGCCAGCTGCCATCCGACAGCATTACGTGTACGACCTCGTCGACCTTCCCCCAAGACAGAAGGTCATCGGCACCAAGTGGATCTTTCGGCGCAAGTGGAAGCCCGACGGGTCCTTGGACAAGTACAAGGCCCGCCTTACAGCCAACGGGTTTGCCCAGATTCCTGAGGTCAGCTACGACCAGATCTTTGCCCTAGTTGGTCGGTTCTCCACTAGCCGGACGCTCTTCAGCCTGGTCGCCCAGCATGGGTGGGAGTTGCATCAGATGGATGTGAGCAACGCCTTTCTCCATGGCTCACTCGAGGGTGAGGAGCTCTACATGGTGCAACTCCCACGCTTCGATGATGGCACTAGGGGAGTCTGGTGGCTGCGGAAAGCCCTCTATGGTCTGAAGCAGTCGCCTCGGTGCTGGAACCAGGAGATCAGCAGCACGCTCCTTCGCGGCGGGCTCCAGCGCAGCACCGCTGACTCCGCACTGTTTGTCACTCCGCAAGACCAGAATTCTTCTGCTCTTCTAGTTTACGTCAACGATCTCCTCATTGTGTTGCCAGACACAACTGCCATCAGGCGTGTCAAGGACTTGTTGCACGCCGCCTACTAGGTCAAGGATCTCAGATCTCCTAGAGTCTTAGTGGGCATGGAGCTCGAGCATGATCGCTCCCACGGTGTCCAACACATCCACCAGGCCGCCTATGTGCAGACTTTGTCCACTCGCTTTCCGGAGGACATGCCACTCGTGCCAAGCGCGTCTTCACTCATGACACTTGATGGCCAGGTGAAGCTGAAGAGTCCTGACCCAGCTGTTGTGGGGGAGCCAGTTGACGTGACCACGTACCTGCGAGTCATCGGTTCACTGATGTTCCTGGCGACAACGACGCGCCCAGACATCGCGTTCGTCGTCAACCTCCTAGCCCAGTTCTCTCATGAGTCGCGTCACCTCCACTACGAGGCCGCGATCCGAGTACTGCGCTATTTCGTCTCGACTCCTCGGCGAGGTCTCATGTTCCGCCGCCAACCGTCTGTTGTCGCGGTAGGCTACACCAACAGTGACTAGGCTGGCAGTCCGGACGGGAAGAGTTGCACAGGCTGGATCATTCTGATTGGCGGCACAGCTGTCTCCTTGCGTAGTGGCAAGCAGGGGTGCATTGCACGCAACACTACTAAGGCCGAGTACATTTCTCTTGGCTCAGGCGCATGTGAGAGTGTGTGGTTGCGTCGTCGGTTGTCTGAGTTGCGTCAGTCGGTCGCATCCATCACGTTGCATTGTGACAATGAGAGTGCAATGGCCATCGCCGACAATGACGGCGTGCATCACATACGTACAAAGCACATCAACGTTGAGTATCACTATGTGTGTTTGTTGTTGCATGACTGCAGCATCAGCATCGTGTCGGTTAGCGCGACAGTTGGTTGACTCCTTGACCAAGGCACTGAAGCCCGACTCCTTCAAGAAGGCTGTGACTTCTGTCTGCGTGCGTCCGTGAGTGGCTCTCTTTGTCCCTGCCTGCCTTTCTAGGTGGCCTGGGGGGGTCTAGTCGTTGACTGTGTCTTTGCCCACACATGTGCACTACGCCTGTGAGTCATGGGGGAGTGTTGGTTTTCGTGCATCTCTCATTGTACTCTGTTGTGTCCTCCCGGCTTGTGTACATCGGCGTGCAGATGACTGACGGCGAGACTTGACTTTGTTGGAGTGTCGCTCGGTGGAGGCGGCGCACACTAAGGCCCACTCAGTTCGCTCGAGCCTCCCGCCTCCGGCTACGCGCTCAGCTCCATCGGCAGGCCTCCTCAGCTGTCGGGCCGCCGGCGGTCACTGTCACTACAGATGCTGTTTGCATGCACCCAGCGCTGTCTCTTGTCGTGGCGTCGCGTCTGCAGCATCATGCTGTGCCTAGGGTCCATGTCTCCTGCTGTGTGGCCCTGTTTGGCATCAGTGACTGTCGTAGGCATTGCCTGGGTTTGGGCAGCCATAACTCTTTGCTGTTGTTTTTCTAGCTAATTCTGATCGCACGACTGCATTCATAGCGTGAGTATTATGGTATAGTCCAGTTTTCAGGCAAAACGGACGACGCCGAGGTTTTGGGCTGTCGGGTGTTTGGCAGGGCTCACCGAGAAAACCCTGACTGCCAGAAAAAAGGTCTAGGACTACTTTTTCATTCGCTAGTTAGCTGAGTAACAAGTTGTACACTAGTGGGGGGGAGCTAGAAGTTGGAGCGGTCTCCCATTGTTGCTTATTCTTCATTCCTAATCAGTCACTTTCAGTTTTCAGCTGCTTTCTGGCGCTAACACGGGCGCGCAAGTAACAAACCTAGAGCTCCCAGACTTGGACTGTAGAGCAGCAAACTGTGGGGGCAGCAGACTTAAGCAACGAGCGTGGAAGCCCGCACGCTGAATCAACAACGCTGCTGCCCCAACCTGCTGCCTAGGATTTCTAGTTAACCACACATCATCCACGGCAACAACCCAAAGTAGCGACAAATGTACACACAGGATCTCACATCCTCGCATGGTAGTAGTAGCAGTAGTTGTGGCAGCCGCTGAAGTACACGTGTCAGTGGTGGCTACAACTCCAACCGCTGCATGGCTACATTTCCAGCCGCAGCATGGCCAACTACAAACTTTTCATCGAAGCTTCACAGTCTTTCGCGTAACTCCCTCCACCCTCTACATTCATGAGGTAAGAGGAACTGCATGCCATCAGCCACCAACTACATCAAAGATGGGAAAGGGTGCGTTCGACAGACATGATCTTGGACATGAGGCTTTTCATGGAGAAAGTTTATTCTTTCTGCGGAATCTACCATTCTGAGAGAGTTAGTTGGTTCTAGAATTGAAAGATTTCATCTGCCAGCCTATACAAAGCGAGCGAATGAGAAGGCACTTCTTTGCTTGCAAGACTGGTTGAAACGTCATCCATGGAAGGTCCCAAAGCATCGTCCCATCCTTCACTGCTTGGTAGTGATGTCCTTCACCGAACACTCTCCACCCAAAGGATAGCCAGCAAACTGCACAGTCTTACTAGCAGGAAGGGAAAAAACTGCCACGAAGCTCCACTCCAAAATGTTTCCCCTTCTGAACAAAGGTACTTGAGGCAACTCTCTGGTTGCTGCAAGTCCTTTATGTCTGTATCATGATCGTCAACGTTGGGTACACGCCAACCTGACACACTGCCACTACCATACTTCTGAGTGAACCAATGCCAAGGGCTAGCTGCACAAAGCATGGGCCTCCCTGCAACGTACACCTCTGATGTGCTGTGCTGTGCTGTGCTGTGCTTTGCTGTGCTGTGCTTTGCTGTGCTGTGCTGTGCTTTGCTGTGCTGTGCTGTGCTGTGCTGTGCTGTGCTGTGATGTGCTGTGCTGTGCTGTGCTGTGCAGTGCTGTGCTGTGCTGTGC
>SZWC01013181.1:48944-63742 GCA_023375785.1 Penium margaritaceum
CCACCTCGGGCAGAAGGCGGGCGAGGGGAGTGTAACTTGTGGCACGGGAATCTTGTGGGTTGCGCGCCTGTCCGCTTCGGTTGCTTACGTGGACGTTTCTTTCATTGGTCCACCTGTTGGGGAGGGCGTCTGAAAAGCAAGAAACTGGCGAATATTCCAACATCATCGGTGGCTCTGGTTGGGCGATCGGTGTTTTTCAGGATCTTGGAGCAAGTTCAATGCGAGGAGCTGTTTCTCTCGCCCGATGCCCGACTGTGGCTGTCCTCGTTCGCGGTAAGTCGGCCACCACACCTTCTCGGGTCCGTTGGTAAACGAGCCGATTGCTCAATGATCAGCTTCCGACTGGGTCCATCCGGACGGGTCCATGGTAAGGGAAGTGGAGGACGAACGAGGTTGAAACGCAGATAACCAGGCTGACGACCACTGCGAGATGAATCCCGCGGACATCAAGTGGACAAGAATTATTCATTTGACCCATCCGGCAGTCGCACAACCTCCCGTCAAGACTTGGCTAACACGCATCTATGAGGTGAACGCTTCGGATCGTTCGGAACGCCTCCGCAGACAATGACAGTAGTTTTCATTCGTCGAGATTGGACACAAGGATAACTAGTTTAAAGCACGAACAAGAACACAAATGCAAGTATTAAGCAGCAAAATCGAAATACACCAATAACAAGTTCAAAGACCTGCTTCTGCACGCATCCACCGAAACACCAAGAGAACGTCATGGAAGGAAACTGACAGAACTTCCTTAGTGGAATCTGTAATCACATGCAGGCCGAGAACGTATCAAAACATAATCAGGAAAGCACTGAACTTCAACAGCTCAAATAAATGTAACGAAGATTAGAACAATGCTAACTTCGAATTCCCATGCATGTGAGAAATGTTATTACATCCACACAACTAGTCACTTGACAATGCTTACACCACATAAAAACCTACACAATATGGAAAAAAATAAAAAACAATATGATCCACTATTCCTTCAACCCACCAAACACTCCAAATCAAAGTCATGAATAACTTAAAAATATTCTCCTGACTTCACTTTGGATGGCAGTCGCACATGAATCTTCGATTTTTTGGGAATATTTGTTATACCTCATCCGAAACTCTTTTGACTTGTAACTGCAAGTTATCTCATGAAAAAGTAGAACTAAGGAAATGAAACATGATGATACACCCCGCAAGTTAAGAAACAAACATCTACCAAAACAATAGTCAACACAAGACCATAATACAACCGCAAAAGTATGAACAAACCGTCATGGACTGTTAACTTTCATTTAATTATAATTATATTTATAAGTAGAACAATGCATAGGGAAAAATTCTCAAAATAGATGCTTTTTTTATACAACATTTCATAAGTTGAAGATGGACAACTTCTCTTGGAAAATAATCATGAATGGTAACATTAATAACTAATGCTTATAACTCCAAAAAGTACTCTAAAACTCAAAATAAATAATTAAAGAAAATTTCAAAAAATAAAAATGAGTTCTCCCTCTCACGTGAGGTAAACGGGTATCCATATGGGTGTTCATATTGATACATAAAATGAAAAATTTCTTTCAAAACAATGGAAAAATAAAAGATTTGGCCTCAAAGACAGAATAATTATCATTTAAAGAATTGAAATTCAATGAAAAAGAAAAACATATGGTGGATGATTAACTAGTAATAAAACACTAACTTAATCACAATAAAGAATCAAAACCAAGATTATTCTTCATAGGTGGGGCATGGGGAATATCCTAACCTCAAACCATAAAAAATATCCAAAAGCCATAAAATCAAAACTTCCCATCACTATCATCGAAAGCTAAGATTATTTTGCCTTTCATATGCCCACTCCATATCATAATCTCTTCATTCTAGGGCACAAATACATATCTGCATGATAGAAACATTCATTGAAAAATAACATAAATATCATGAGTACATATTAAAGTAATATGAAAAAGGATAATAAAAACATAACAAAGTTATAAAATAGTATGTTTTTCCAAAAACGATATAATTTTAATAATATAATGTAAAAATCAAAGCCCCCAAACTCAAGAATAACTAGGATGAGTATTAAAAATATCATCCACGTAAGTGTTATTAATTCTTCATACAAAACAATGAACTAAAAAAATGAGAACTTCACAAACCATATGACATCTAAAAGTGAATATACAGCAATCATATATGCATATCCTCATCATTCAACAAAAAAAAGTAATAAAAAATCATACAGTAATAGGAACATGAAATAATTTCTTTACCTTGGAGATAACTGTAGATGAGAATCACACTATGATATAAATCACAAAAATGCCAAAATTGACAAAGAATCTCTAAAAAAATGTATGCAACTCCCCTTTGGGCTTGAAAACGTCATTCCTTTCACATGCAAACCTCGGTGGACATTAAAAATAATACAATAAGTTGTGGTTAAGATTTCATATTCTGTATTATTTCAACCTAATTGAAGTGTAGAAGAATTCATGGTCGCATTGGTCAATGACGACTTTTTTTCCAGTAATAGAACTCAAAACAGCCAACAAGTGAAACAAAATGATTAAGAATAACATGTATGCTTAGACCGGATAGTTGCATGATGATGTTGGGGTGCTGATCTTACGTGTTAACACGCCCGGCTTTTCCGGGGTCTGAGAAACTGGCGATGACACGTTTGCCCGTTGGTCTGGTATAATCTCAAGGTGGCTGGTAGGCCCCACGTAGATTTCCTTCCGTTCGTGGCCCCGTAAACCAGTTGCTATTGCCTTGTGGTCGTGTCAGTCCCACTCGATTTATTGTTTTATCCGTTCACAGTTAAATGAAGAGCATGCTCCATTCTAGGGAGTCGTGTGCACACTTATGTTCTCATGCATGGTCATACCTGTTGTTTCAGCAACCCGTCACTACCTACACTCCACTCCAATCCTGACTTGTATCACTATCTGAGCGTGATGCATGCTTGCGTGTGGAAGATGATACTATTCCATTCTAATTTCATTCCAAACTTCATGACAATTGTTATTTGTCTAACATTTCAAGCACCGTTTTTCACTTTGTGTATCTCACAATGGACTTTCTTTGTGTGATGTGAGTCATCCCATCTGTTTGTATAACCTATTGTAGCCACTCGGCCGTGTCCATGCTCGTAAAAACCTCTGATGAAAACCCAACTTGCACTAGAGCACTGACACGTTGTGGCTCCACCAACAAGCAACTGCCTGTCAGTTGTCTTGACGTCGCGGGTGCTTGCTAGGGTGATCAACAGTTTTTCTGTGGTCATTAGAGTTTTCTCAGTGGAATGGCTCGTCATTCCAAGTTTCATGTTTTATATTACCTGTCCATTGATTGATGCCGGACTTGTGCGTTTAACCATTCGTAGCATCTGGCTAAAGATTTTGCATCTCTGGGTTCATACTATGTTGCTTTTTGATTCATGTGCACAAAGTTACATCCAAAACAGTGGTTGTGGGCCGCGTGCATCATCCGCCATACAAGGCGGCAGGTATTCATGTTGTGTGCTTCTCAATTGTCATCTCTCTCTTACTAAGCTATTGGAGCTTATGACACTTAATGTGTCTCCCTAGCCTAACAGTCGCTATTTCTTGCGCTTGCTTGCTTACCAGTGCACTAGTTGTCTAGACAGTGTCGCCACATCACAAGCAACAAGGATACGAAGCTTCCTCATAGATATTCTTGTTACCGGAGCAGCAAGACCTCACTCGCTCTGCTGCGCCATACAGACGTAGCACCGGCACCTGTAGGGAGATTCAACACCACCACCGTATCCCAAGGCCCGTCGCGGCCCACATTCCCAGCATCAACATTACCAGGCATCTGCCTCCACCGTACCAAGAGGAGTCGTGGTGGTGATGAGCTAAAGCAACCAGACCAAGTGGTAGTAGTAGCACTAGGTGGAAGTAGCAGTCGTGTCTTGGCTACCACCCTCAACACAAGAAAAGAAGCAACTCGCACCAACAGCTCAAGGCGGCGCCTGCAAGCAATGGCAAGGCACAGCGTTGGCAACATCTTACAAGAGGAGGCATCTACAACCGCGAGCAGCAACAATAGTGCAACAATAGTAGTGGAGACTACAATAATGCAGTAGCAGCATTACAACTTATGAAGAGACAGTAGCAATCGCAATAGAAACAATTGTTTTATGAAATTCCAACGGCTGCAGTAGCGCAATAGTGGTAGCAGCCGCACCAACACCAAATCCACCATATTCGCAACAATAGTCTTGCATAGCACTATTGCTATGTAGCAATAGCTGCTTGGTAGTGCTGTGTAGCAACAGTGCTACGCACCTACGCAACAACTGGATAGGCCTACGTAAATAGTACACAATAGCTATACAGGCTTGTACAACCCCTGCGCAGTTGAGAGCAAGGGGTGGCAACGTCACCCCCACCAGTCAGAAGGAGTCCGCATGACTCCACGTGACCATAAAATATGCCAGTGTCAAAATTCTTGAGTAAGAAAGCGCTTGCAATAGTGCTTGTGACATTATTTGTTGTGCTGATGATGAAGTCAATAATTTATAGATCAAAACGTGAAATTTTCTCAACATTTAAATCCCTCAAGAAATGATGACAGTTCCCATATTGGACCATTTTGATTTTCAGGTCAATATTGAGCGTTGCGATGGCTTCAGGTCGTGACAAGGATAAAGGGCTATGAGACCCCTCCTCTTCCTCCTCTCTGGGCATCATGAGTCCACAACCAGGGTCACGCGCAATCGATGAGCTTTGTTAGATGTAGGATGAGATGCGACGGCATCTGTAGTGGCAGAACAACATGTTGCATGGGGGGTCATTCAAGGCCCCCACAGTAGCCATGAGGTGGATTTACTAGAGTTGCACCTTCCGTTCAGTAGCCTACGCTCTACAGAAAGTTGCGACTTGAGCCCCCCTCATCAAGGGTTGACACCTGCGATGAGGACGTTATAGAGGATGACACACATGAGGACAAGATTCGTCTCTTTGAGGAGCAGGTTCATGAGCTATATTTGGGGTCACAACCTCTCACCCCACCACCTTCTTGCCTTTAGGCACGTTGTTTAGAAGCATTCACTTTTTGTGGCATTTTCTCAGTATTTTCCTCCCTATGCCTCGTCCACCATCTTCCAAGCCTGTGATTGCCCTCCCCAAACAGCCATGACCAAAGTACTGTGGGACATCTCCAACCCATTATGATACGGACAAGGACTTCCATTTTTGGGAGACTTGTTTCAGGTCTGGGCTGATTTTGAGGGTGTCTGGCCTTATCACCATAGCTAGTACTAGACCGGGACGATCACGAGGTCCAAATAATCGTGAGAGCGATGTGCGGTCTCCTTTACGCTATGCCTCCGAAGACTATGGTCGACTTCCATCCCTTCCTAGGTGAGATCGGGACCAGGACTAGAGCAAACCCATTCCAGGGCTTGGAGTTCAACCAGACACTGCTTGCTATAGAGACCCATGCCATGAGGGCGACTTGACTATGTGAGTTTCAATCTCTCCATAAGGGTTCCACGCAGCTTGCAACTGACAACTCAAGGTGCGTGATGCATCTTTACACTCCTTGGGACAGGTAGCGGGACGCTGCCGTCGACACTCCACGCCATCATGATGGGGCCAAACATGGATCACATGAAGCTCTTTACACACTTTGACCATGTGGTCCTCTCTGAATTGTCCAAATCATTATGACTGCTTCCTTAGGCTCATAGCTACTTCGTCTTAGAGACATCGGGTCATGAGGATGCTTTTGCCCATTACTAGAGTCCACTTGTTGCACTAGTGAGTACGACCCCTCCTACTCCTCTATCCTAGTTTACCAGTCCCACCTCCACCGTTTCCTCCTCCTCATCCTCCTCCTTTACCCGAGCAACCAGATTCGGGACATTGTAATATCCATATAGGGGAAGAAGAGGAAACAACAATGCAACAATGGAGAGTCGCAGCAGCAGCAGTCGGCAAGTAGTGGTTGAGGATGATCTGTCCACTATTACAACTCAGCTTGCTCTCGATTTGTGCATGCACTACGATGGGTCTAAGTGTTTAGCACTCTACTGACTCTGCCACAGTGACTGCTCTAAATACACGTGCCATTGTGCTTCTTGCCTTTGTTGTTGTTGACCTCTATCATGGCTCTCGTTGCATTCTCTTTGTTTCTTCTCTTAAAAAATGTTGGGGGATGGTGTATTCTTCTCGTATGTTGAGAAACAAAACTCTGATCTAATGCATGTTAGGTCATCAAGTGCTAATTTATCATGTTCAACAATGAACGACGATTGACTAAGTATCTAAAAACTAGTTCTTTGCTCTAGTATAGTACATACATTTGTGTTTCTTTTTCACCAATCATGTAGATCATAAACACTAACGAGTTACACTTTGCTAATACATCACCATTTGGGAGGAGAAGAATCATCTGGAATGCAAGCCCCCCTAGATAGGTTGAGTGTATTAGCAATTTTCATTCGATGAGTGTATCAATTTTGTGTGAAGTTGAAAAAAATTAACTCGTTTCTATGCATTCAATGGAAAACATACAAAAACAATTGAACGGTTACAATGAAGTCAGGAGACTTATTCCCCCCTTAATAACTGAATGTATTAAAGGTGTGTATCGGAGTGTGTATTCTCATGACGATTTGTTTTTCCACTCATGTATTGGAAGTTTTTGGATGTCCTTAAAATCACAATGAATCTATTGATACACGCAGGGTATAATGTGGTTCACTACACTTTGACGTTTTGTTTCGGAATAGGGTCTTGCTGACCCCTCCCCCCTAATGGGCTAGAGTGTGGTGATGAAGTGTACGTAATTGTTGTACCCGGTTTATGTGGTTAAAGAAAGGAAACGAAACATTATTGTAGTGGGTGATGATGTCTTTATGGAAATACAAATTATCGATGCACGTATATTGAAGATACGATTTCTAAAGGGGGTCGTTGATCAATCTTTAGATTTTGACTCGCAATGTTGCACGATGTAAGGTTTCAAGAGATACCAAGATGGAAAGGGAGACCATGTTGATTTATTCAACACTTCGACCCCCCCTCCACAATCATGATGTTTAAAAGCTATAAAATGGGATGTGTACGATACAACATCCAAGATTATTGAGTAGTGTGTTTTAACAAATGGTTTGAATGTAAGGATCGAAACCACCCATATTATGTAAGGGAACCTAATGGGCCTCGCTTCTATGAGGCTCAACAGGAGCCTATTGAAGAAAAAGAAAACAATTATACCCAAATCCCCCCAATATGACTTTGGAAGGGGTCAAAGTTATGCACTTGACGAGAAAAAAAAGAAGCAGTGGAATGCCTCATTGTTATAACTCATATTGTGTTCAAGTACAAATGTGTTTCTTTTATTGTGAACCGTAAGTGGATTTGTGAAAAACGTCACCATAAATTTCACATTATATCATGATTTTTCATGGTTGACCTTCTTGGAAGTTTTGTGTGTTCGTTTCTTCAAATACACTTGTGTGTGTATGAACAGACATTAAGTTGTGTCATAGTTTTCATAAGGATACCATGAAATTCATTAAGGCATGTATTTAGTATGTGCCCAATATGAAATGTTTCTTTTTGGGGTGATTCACCATGAATGTGATTCCTAGTTTGAATGAAATTTTATTTCCCCCTCAAAGAATTTCAAGATCATAAAATAGTTTGACAATGCTAAGCAGAGATGATAGAATGTTATGTTTTTTTTGTGGAATTAGCTTGATTTTGCAAATCATAGCACACAATGGGCAGACCATGCCCCTATTCATTCTAGGTATTCATAATCCATGCATGTAATTTTATCCATTGACACCACTTTGACCTTTGTTTAAACTCTCTAAAACATGTCAGATTTTGCCACACATATTGAATTGCTTGGTCATGCTTAGTGACACGTGCCCCCATTGCAAAGACATTGGGCACAATAGCTTCCCTTGGCCGGTGTTCTTGAATCTTTCTACACACAATTTTCCATGATTGATATCCGTTTAATCTGATTACCTATAGAAATCAATTGTCACTAATGCAATAACTTAAGAAAGTTGATAAGACAAAGCAATATCTTTGTTATTGTTAGTGGAACGTTTCCACTATGGTTAGTGAGTGCTCATGAAAGCAACACGTTTCCAGTTTTATTATTTTCATGTGAAATTAATCAAATTGGTAGTATCGTAGTAGCTTGTTTGATTTCTTTTAATATTGTTGCAAATTCTTATGATTGAGGGCACATGGTATAACTTTCAAGTTAAAGTCATTTTTGCAAGTCATTGTGCATGATAGCCACGCACTTATACGTGAATTTGATGACATATATGTTGCATATCTCATGTATGATGTGTAAGAATTTGATTCCCTTTTCTGAAGTATGCCATGATTCGACAGATTTGAACACCTATTGTACTATTGTGGTCATGGTCAGTGACATATGCCAATTTTGGTCAAGCATTTCTCACGAAGCACACACCATGTCATGTGGTTTCAAAGGATCCTAGACGTAGTAATTCAGTCATAGTTCTATTGCAAGTTACTTGTCCTAAATAACTAATTCTTCCTTGTGCTAATACATTTCAGAGCTAAGCACTCACGGTGTACTTTTTCGGTCATGGTCAGTTCCATATACCTACTTTAGCTTCTCACTATGCACAACACCCATAGTGTGCAATTAGTAATTGGAGGTCCTTGTCATTTGTACTCATATCTTGTATTATGAAACTTTAGTTTCCAACTATCAGAACTATCAAAACACGTGGCTGCGAACCTTAACCACAATTGGTGTAATTTGTTTTCCATTCTCCATGAAATACACCCACTTTCGCCGGTTATAAAAATACATGGGCAGAGTGTTGCAAAAATGTTCTTAGTTCTGTACATGTTGTCCCATTGCTAGTTGTTTGCATTTTTTCGGATTTATTGAATTTTCTGTCAAGTTCACTACACATGGTATAATGTCATGATCATCATTGAGAACATATACCCACATAGACCAATCATATCACACTATAGCTATAGCTTATCACTTGTCATTGAAAGTATTTGTACTAGTATGTAAACAACTATTATTCTTGTGGTTTCATTATCACTTCCACAATTATTGTCACGTGTTGCAATTTGACAAACGTCTCCACACGTATTGAAATATTGTTGTCAAAATCGATAACATATGCCCACTTTGGACGGTGATGTTGCAAAATAGTCATCTTGTGCTACATCGTTTTGATATGCTTTACATATACCATTCCACCTCTGATGGAATGAACGTTTCAATGCCTTTAAAAAAAATTGACTTATGGAAAGACTTATCAAAACTTTCCAAGAATAGTATTTTGTTGGTTTGGGTAGGTGATATTTGACTAGAATTTAGGCAAAAGAGCCACACCATTATATTGGGTTCTTGTTTGCTTTCGATTATTGCTTTCTTGTATAGTCATTTTAATCTAACTACCCCCTTGGTGAGTTCCTAAGTCATGCTCTGGAATTTCAAAGCTGATAACACATGCTCTAATGATATTAAGATGATATGTGACGTGCACGCACTCATGCTACTCATTATTACAATGAACGCACAATGCCAAAATCCTTGGAAGATTTTGATCCTTTTCATGCTATACCTAACATGCCTTTCTTTACTGGAAAATTTCACTGTTTAAGACTTTTCTTCTCCTTAACCACGCATGGTATAACATAGTAGTCATGGTTAGTGAAAGTTTTCGACTTTTTCCAATCAATGCAGGTAATAGCAACACCATGATGCTTATAATTGAAGATTTTTATAAATTTTCAGTCATGTATATTATCCCTAAATTTTGAATCCCCCCGATGTCATTATATACTTTGATCATTTTTAGCCTATTTTAGTAAATTTCAAACTTAACTACATGGTGTAATGTTATGGTCATGGTCAATGTCGACGTTCCATAATATTCAAACATGTACTATGAAAGCCACATCGTGCGAGGAGTATTTGAAGGATTTTGAATTTTCTAGCTCATAACTGGCTCGCCTGAGATTTGCTTCCATATTTGACCATTGTTTTCACGTTCTATGAACTGTCAAAATTCATCACACAAGGAGTCTTGCATGTGGTCACTTTGTTTGTTTGTTTGCACAAGAGCATCACATGGCAACAAATTCTAGCATAGTTTGAATACTATGGCACGTTCCTATTTGAAAACAACATTCATTCCCCCCTCTGACCGTTCATCAATCATGTAATTTTTATTCCAAGCTGACCACACATGGTGAAGTGTTTTTATCATTGTTAAAGACATATGCTTGCTTTCGCTTGTCATAGTGCATAATACGCACATCTTAGACTTGTTTTGGATGTTTCTAATAACATAAATTCCATTGATAGCATGCCTTATTTTTTTTCATCCTTGATCATTATTCTATTCATGTTATGATTTGTTGGAAATTACTACACATGGTTTGATGTTTCAGTTATGGTTTATGGCATGTGTTTCATTTTGCACTCATTCTTAATAAAGGCTGGCTTGTCTGTTATTGAATGAACCTGTTTATGAATGATTGTGTATGGTTAGAATAATTTGATTTTTAATCTTGGATTGAAAAAAAATATGACTTGTTTAACAATTTTTCAAGTTTCACAAAAAATTGATATAATAGTCATGATGAGTGTTTTTTCCACCGCTTTGGATCGTCATTTCACAAGATAGATTCACCATTCCACTAGTACTTGACTAGTTTGTAGTATTATTGCATGCCTGCTATTTGTGCACTTTAATTCCCTCCTCTCCCCATTACATCGTGCTAAGGTTTTTCAAAGTTTGCAACACATGGTGTAGTGGTCATGGTCCATGCTATACAGCCTCCTTAGTGAGTCATTATGTAGAATAAACCATGCTATCAATAGTCATTTGAGGTTTTCAAACTTGCTAGCCTATGATTAGCACTAGTAGAGTTTAATTGCACATCTTAAAATCATAAATCATACTATGATTGTTTTTGTGTTGACCACACATTGTGTGATTTTGTGATCATTGCTAGGTAAGTATGCCCTCTATGGCTAGTCATGTCTTAAGTTAGTCATACCATGCCATTGTTTCATCTATTTTTTTTACATAGAATGTTCACAAATTCATTTTCAGCAGTGACCATTCATTCTCAGTTTTATAAGTTATCAAAGTTGACCACTCTTGGTGGAATGTTGTGGTAACGTAAGTTTCATGTGCTTTCTTTGGCTACTTATATGCACAATGACCACAACATGTCACTTTTAATTCAAGGTTTAACTAATATTCTAGTCCATGACTAGTGTTTTTCCATTTTGGTTAACCCATATTTTTGTTTCTAATGTGTTCTTTGAATGGTTTAAGTGAACAAAACAAATTATAACATTGTTTTCTTTTAGTGATCGGTTGCCACCTTAACTTGTGATTTTTGACAATAGGAACAGTGCCAAATATGATGTGTATTTCATACATAACTGAACTGGATCCCATTTTTTACCTTCATTTGTTTCTTTCTAGCTTAGTAACTTTTCATATTTTACCACACATGACGTACCTTTATGATAACTTGAAGGAAGAATTCGCACTTTCATAGATCTTAGTGCACAATATCCAAAAATCTTCTTCTATTCCTACCCTCTTGTTACCGCCTCGGATACTTTCTTACTCGTGCTAAACTTAATGGAGTTTGACCACAATGCGTATTGTCGTGGTCATTATCATAGAAGTAAGCCCACGTTGACTAATCATTGTTCATTATAGCCACTTTGATTGTATGTTATATATAGGCAAAACTTGCATATAAGTGCAGAACTTGCACTTATATGCAAGTTTTGCCTATACAAACACATCTGAATTGTCCATGGAATTTGATTCATTCTCCCAACCTTTTGTGACTTATGTAACATTCTATCAAAGGTGAAAAACCTCATAGCCTCATCTTGCCACTAGGCTCTTAAGATCTGGCCCTTGATAGTCCATGCATACAATTCTTGCACTTTGATTTGCCCCTCAAAGCATTGCCGAATGGTGATATGGTTTGCTAGTCATAATCACACATGGTCGAATGTTCTGGTTATGGTAATAGAAATGTGCCATCTCTTTCCATTCATTTCATAAAAGAGCCTCACCATGTAAGTAGACATTGAATTTTTCAATGCTTAACATGTCATACCCTTTAATTGTGTTATGTTATCATTTACTTAGGTTGAACCCTCCTTAAGTTTTTATAATAAACCAAATACGGTTTTGATAGAGTGGTCGTGGTTCTTGATACATCTATACTTTGGGCGTATAATGCGCATCAAAACCACACCATGCCACATGTATTTCCTTGTCCATTTATGGTATGCATGAAGTTTTCCCGCTCTGACAAATGAAGCTTGTTGTATGATTGGTTGAATTTGACTACACATGGTGTGGTCCTTGTGAGCAAAACATGCCCACTTTGGTAGTTTGTGATGCAAGATAGGCACGGTGTAGTAGTGGTAGTTAACTTTTGTTATGTTTTAAATTCCATATGTATAATGAATTTATTCTTCCTTTCATTTTTTTCCTTGTGGTATGAATTGTTTAAGCTGACCAAAAATGATGTTGTGTTGTTATCATGGTGAGCAATAAGTGCACACCCTTGTTGGTCATTATGCCACATCGTGCCACTAGTACTTGAAGCTTTTCATATCTTTTAGTTTATGCCTTCTGTTTTTTTGTATTGTTTTCCCCTTTGACCATGTTTAAGGCATGGTATGAATTGTTGAATTCGACTACTCATGTTAGTATAGTGTGGTCATTTTCATTGACATATGCCCACGTTGGAAATCATTTTGCATTGTTGTGAAATGGTGCAGCTAGATTTTCATGTGTTCTTAACTTATTGTATATTCCTTGTTTAAATAATTTTTGATGTAATTATTAGAATATTTCTATGGTTTGTAGTATTTTGTCAATGTTGACAGCACATGCTGCAACATTATGGGCATTATCACCATTGATATGGACAATGTGGCTGATCATAGTGCATAATTTCACATGGTTCCAGTACGTATTGAAGGTATTTACACTTGATAATACATTTCGATTATGCGTTTGATTTTATTGGCCCTCTTAGCATTCTTGACTCATGTTGAAAATGAAGAGTTTGAGAGCATATGGTTCTATGTTATGATCATGATTTGTGACACGTGCTTATTTTGGCCAGTCCATGTGCATTACCAACACTGAATGAGGATATTGATGCCATTTTGTATGTTATATTATGTACTTCATGTTTGGAAGGAGGTTGAATATTTGGATTTCCAATATTCATTATGTTCATTTTGTACGGATCACCCTTGCAAAAAAATGATTGATAATCCATTTAAAGAATAATAGAGGTGGAAAAATTGTTTGGTAGTTGTTTGAAAATGATTTTGTAAGGGTTTTTTGTGGAAAGTTAAAGAAAAATGCTCAATATTTGCAATTTCATCACTTTAATGCCTAGTGTGAATCAATTTGTTTGTATTCAAATTCAATGTTTAGCGTGGAGAGAAAGGTTAATTTTGATTCACTATATGAAGGAATTTTCTTCTGTCCTATTTTTGAAAGATTTGTACATTTTAGCTTGTTTATTATGAGGGAGTTCTCATTTTATTGCGAAGGAGATATTATCTTCTAAGGGAGGCTATTGGGAGGTGTTTTTCTTGAAACAAATTCGTGATAATCATTTGTTTTGAAGATTGAGGTTGGTTTGTTGAAGAAACATTATGAATTTCATGTCGTTAGGGGAATTGAATGCATTAGAAGAAATTAATCTATTATACCGTGATGGATAATTTCAAAAGTATTTTTTTTGCATGGTGAACGTTGTGCGATTTGAATTTGTGCATTTGAAATTCTTCACTATTTTCATCAATTCGAAGATATAATAATGATTCCAATTTTTAAGACGATTTCAGCTTTGATTTTTCTTACTGATTATGTCTCATATTCATTTTTCATAATTACTCTTCGTTCTATGCATATGTTTGTAGAAGACTTCATGGTCTTTTTTGGGAAATATTTTTCAGATCACAAGAAATTTTAGATATTTTCAGCCTTGAAATTTTTGTTCGCTCTCCATTTTCTTCAATTTATCGTAGATCTTTGTTTATCAACAATGGAACCACACATGGTAGAGGGCATTATGATTTAGCAGTTTGTTACAACTGGGTCGTTTTTGACATTGACCGTTCTCACCTCCAGTCTCAAGAGTTATGTACAACACTGTATTCTCCCCGAACTAGGAATGTACTGACCTGGCCCCTCTGGGGTTTTATGTGCTTTTTATGTCAAATCTTTTACTTTGCTCGTATGTTTGAAGAATCTCGTACGATTATCTCGCAACATTTTGAATCTTTTTTCCTTCGCTCGTTTTTACTGTAGGTGTGGCTGGTTGTCGCTGAAATCGATCGTTGGGCGCTTTTCAACGGTTCGTTGTGCGTTTTGTTGAAGGACATTTGAAGTCCACGAATTGCAGGCCGCCTAGCAGTTATCATCATCGCCTGTCAGATGACTTGTGCAGCTGGTCAGGTCCGGAGCGACTCTTCCCTAACGCGGACGCGCGTCGAGGTTCCAGCGATGTTCGGACGATCGATGTTCGGACGTGATTGGCGTTGACGAGGTTTGTTGAGCCGATTCCATTCAGTCATCCGTGATTTGTGTGGGCCCCGCTAGGATTGTTGGAGGAGGGAAGTCTTGAATTTATCCGGATGGATCGACATGGAGTGCCGAGCTACAAAACCTAGACAACTTTAGGGCGAAAACCACGCGGACACGAACTTGCGGTCAT
>SZWC01013182.1:13614-33254 GCA_023375785.1 Penium margaritaceum
CGCCTCCTTGAGTCCCGCGGGGTGTGTCTGGAGACCTCTGCTCCTTACACACCCCAGCAAAACGGAGTCTCCGAGCGTTGGAATCGTACTTTGGCTGACGGCGTCCGCACTCTCTTGTCCGAGTCCGGCCTGCCCCCGCTCTTTGCCTTTGAGGCGATGAGCTACATGACGTGGGTCTGGAACCGCGTCCCCCACGGTCCTCTTCCCCGCACAGTCACCCCCTTCGAACGCTGGTATGGCACTCGTGCTGACCTGCGCCTCGCTCGGGTCTGGGGCAGTATTGCTTCTGTCTGGCTCCCCGAGGACTTGCGTGCCTAGTCTAAGGCCTGGCGGTTCTGGGATCCCGTCCGTCAGCGCGTCATTGAGTCCCGCGATGCCTTGTTCTTTGAGTCTGTCTTCCTATGTGACCTCAGTCGCTTGCCCCCTGCCTCCTCTCTCCTGCCTCTCTCTCGGCTGGGGGGGGTAGTCGGTCCTGCCACCCCTTCAGTCCCTGCTGCTGCACCGCAGCTATCACCCTCGTTGCAGTCATCGTCGTCTGGTCCGGCATCCAGTCCCAGGTAGTGCCTACGATGGTCCATGATGCCGAACAGGGCCATGCAACATGCAATAATGACCCTATGCAGAGCATGATGATGCAGACGCGATGGGACGCGCTGGACGTATGCAGACAACAACTGCGGTGGCAGTGACCGCCGGCAGCACGACCGCCGAGGAGGCCTGCCGATGGAGCTGAGCACGTCGCCGGAGAGAGGAGGCTCCAGCGAAGTGGGAGTAGACCTCAGCGTGCATCGGCTCCACCGGACGACACTCCATCAGCGTCGAGTCTCGCCGTCAGTCATCTGCACGCCGATGTACACAAGCCGGGAGGACACAACATAGCACAATGAGACATGCGCAAAAACCAACACTCCCCCATGACTCACAGGCGCAGTGCACATGGGCAAGCAGAGACACGGTCAACATCCAGACTCCCCCTGGGCACGCAGAAACGCAGGCAGAGACAGAGAGGGAAACTCACGGACGCACGCCGACAGAACTCACAGCCTTCTTAAACGAGTCCCGTTTCAGTGCCTTGGTTAGGAAGTCAGCCAGCTGCCGTGCTGTCTCAACCCACACGATGCTGATGCTGCCGTCATGCAACAACAAACGCACATAGTGATACTCAACATTGATGTGTTTCGTGCGTGTGTGATGCACGCCGTTATTGTCGGCGATGGCCATGGCACTCTCATTGTCACAATGCAAGGTGATGGATACGACAGACTGACGCAACTCGGAGAAAAGATGATGCAATCACACACTCTCACACGCGCCTGTGCCAAGGGCCACGTTCTCAGCTTCAACAGTGCTGGGTGCAATGAAACCCTGCTTGCTACTGCGCCGATCAGAAAGATCCAGCCCGTGTGACTCTTACCGTCTGGACTGCCGGCCCAGTCACTGTCGGTGTAGTCCACTGCGACGACAGACGGCTGGCGGCGGAACATGAGACCTCGCCGAGGGGTCGAGACGACATAGCGCAGTACTCGGATCGCGGCTTCGAAGTGGAGGTGACGCGGCTCCTGAGAGAACTGGGCCAGGAGGTTGACGGCCAACGCGATGTTTGGACGCGTCGTCGTCGCCAGGAACATCAGTGACCCGATGACACGCAGATACGTGGTCACATCAACTGGCTCCCCCACAACAGCTGGGTCAGGACTCTTCAGCTTCACTTGGCCATCGGGTGACATAGGTGAAGATGCGCTGGGCACGAGGGGCAGGTCCTCAGCGAAGCGAGTGGACAAGGTCTGTACATAGGCAGCCTGGTTGACATGCAGGATGCCCTGGGAGCGATCATGCTCGAGGTCCATGCCGAGGAAGGCTCGGGCAGACCCGAGATCCTTCATCTGGTAGGCGGCGTGCAGCAAGTCCTTGACACGCTGGATGGCGGCCGTGTCTGGCGACGCAATGAGGAGATCATCAACGTAGACCAGAACTGCGGCAAAGGTCTGACCTCGCGAACTGACGAACAGAGCGTGGTCAGCGGTGCTACGCTGGAGGCCGCCACGGAGAAGCGTGCTTCTGATCTCCTGGTTCCAACATCGAGGTGACTGCTTCAGGCCATAGAGGGCCTTGCGCAGCCGCCAAACTCTCCCAGTGCCATCGTCGAAGCCTGAGGGCTGTACCATGTAGAGCTCCTCACCCTCCAATGAGACATGGAGGAACGCGTTGCTCACGTCCATCTCATGCAGCTCCCACCCATGCTGGGCAACCAGGCTGAAGAGCGCTCGGCTAGTGGAGAACCGACCGACTGTGGCAAAGATTTGGTCGTAATCGACCCAAGGCACCTGAGCAAACCCCTTCGCTGTGAGACGGGCCTTGTACTTGTCCAAGGACCTGTTAGGCTTCCACTTGCGCCGAAAGACGCACTTGGCACCAATGGCCTTCCGACCTGGAGGGAGGTCGACGAGGTCATACACGTGGTGCTACCGGATAGCAGCGAGCTCCTCGGCACAGGCAGCATACCAATGTGTGGCCTCAGGAGAGGCTCCAGCCTCACGTAGGGTGGCTGGGTCCTCCGGGCATGCTGTGGACCGGATTGAGAGGGCGTGTGCATCACGAGCTCCAGGTGGGATGCAGGCGAGTGCAGCCACGACAGCATGCCGATACTCGTGATGAAGCATGGCGTAGCCCAGTGCAGAGCCCTTGTGAAGGTCTGCGATGATGGCCGAGGTGGTCAGGCCGAGAGCCTTCGTGCCAGGGTCCCCACTCATGACCGTGGGAGTGGAGGAGACACGTGGAGCCACAGGGGGTCGAGGCGCCACGGGACGCGGTGCGACGGTCTGTGCGCTCACTGTCGGCTGAGGTCAGAGGCTGCCGACTGGGCCACGTGTGTAGCGGTATCGGGCAGGAGATGGCACTAGGTCCGACAGGCCAACAGAGGCGGACGGGGCTACTAGCCCAGAGGAGCCAGCGGACGCCACTGAGGCTGTCGGCCTGGAGGAGCCAACAGATGCGACAGGCGCTACTGGCCCGGAGGGACCAGCAGACGTGACAGGACCAGACGGTTCAGAGGGGCCAGCGGACGCGACTGGGGCTGCCGGTCCGGAGGGGCCAAAGGACGCGACTGGGGCAGACGTACCGGAGGGGCCAGCGGACGCGACTGGGGCTGCCGGCCCGGAGGGGCCAGCGGACGCGACTGGGGCAGACGGTCCGGAGGGGCCAGCGGACGCAACTGGGGCGGACGGTCCGGAGGGGCCAGCAGACGCGTCTGGGGCTGCCAGCCCGGAGGGGCCAGCGGACGCGACTGGGACTGCTGGCCCTGAGGGGCCAGAGGATGCGATTGGGACTGTTGGCCCGGGAGGGCCAGAGGAAGCGACATGGGAAGACGGTCCGTGTTGAAAAATTGCCCCTCCGCATGCCCAAGTGCGGTGCCGGGAGGCGCCGACGAGCCGCCAGAAAGTGGAAACGCTGCTCCGGCGGATCTGGCGACTCAAAGATTGCTTGGATTATAGAATGGAGGATTGCCCCTGAAATTTGACGAGTCGCTGAATCCGGTGGAAGTAGTTTCGCCGGAATCGGACAAGTATCGAGGGAGATGGCCTTCCAAAGTTGGGGTATGCGCAGCGGCTCTGGGAGCAGGCTGCGGCTCGAAATCCGGTCGATAATCGACCGGACCGAGTAACAAAAACACCATCTGGAGAAAATGCTCCGATAGGCCTGCCAAGACGTCCGGTGGATGATCCGCCTGATCAGGTGGATCATCCACCGGATCCAGTAGTGCAGGTTGTTACAAAGGGACAGCCAAAATCCTGGCTCGACGTCCGAAACTCAGTAGTACGTTTTGTTAGTCGGGGACTTGGTCAAAATTCTGACTGCAGGTCCATGGACAGGTTTCTAACCTCGTCACACCCCATCACCAAACACGACCCAAAAGTGGGTAGGGAACGTGGAAACAGTGCAGGGGACCCGCACACCATGTGCAATGGGATATGCGCCTTGGGAAAGGCGCTTCGCACGTGAACGAAGGTGCCACGGCGAGTGGCGGCGTCAGGCTTCTGTGGTGGGTGAGACCTGCGCTTCGACAAGCATAACTTGAGCTACGCTTGGCCGAATCGCGCGCGGTTTGGTGCGTTGCAAAGCTCATGACTATCCCTATAAATGTTGTCATCATGTCTATGTTCAAAAACAAACGCAAAACGACGTTATTCCCTTCGCAAACTGACTGTCTCTAAATTCCTGCTCACATAGCGTGAGGCGACCAGAAAGCTCACGCTCAGTCTCAGATTCGCCGAAAACAGTAGACGTGAACCACTAGAGACGATCAGAAAAACTTTGGGACCGCACCACGCGGATCTCATCCTGACAAAGGGTTATGGGCCCACAAGTCTGAACGCCTCCAACGTTCACGTCTTCTGTAGCGTACGGGATTGTCATCTTGGACGTCGCCGTGAAGTTCTGAGAACTCGTCGGAGTAGCAGCTGCGCACATGGCGCAGAAGGAGACGCAGCCCATTCAAAAGTATGCGAGCGGCCCGGGCTTCGGGCTATGGAGGTGGCAGTTCGAACTGCACCTTTCGCATAAGGGGCTACTGGATGTCATGTTGGGAAAGGAGGTGCTCACAAAAGCGACTACTGCGGACGCGGAGAAGCAGGCCTTCGAAAAGAAGAACACGGAGGCGCTCATGCTCCTGGTATCCGGGACGGCCGAGTTGCAGTGGGGCTACTTCCAAGGCTGGAAGCTGGCAGCCGAAGCTTGGCAAAAGCTCTGTGCCATCCACCAATCCAAGTCGCTCGCGAACAAAATCTTTGCGATGAAGCGGCTCCTCACCGTGAGAATCGAGGAGGGAGATGATGTCATCTCCGCCATGCAGCAGATCGAGTTGCTTGCCTCGCAATGCAATGACGTGGGGTGGAAGATCGACACGCAGCTGCAGGCGATGGCCCTCCTCATGGCCCTACCTGACCGTTGGGGTCCACTCATCACCGTTCTTGGAGCATGGTCGGAGGACAAGCTCACCTATGGCGCGGTCGCAGAGTACATCCGCAACGAGGCGCAGCGACGGAGCTGCGGGGAGTCCTCGTCTTCCTCATCGGCTCTTGTCACCAAAACGCGCGGTGGCGGAAGCGAGAGCCGAGGAAGTGGAGGAAAGGGCAGTGGCAACAAGGGCGCCAAGAAAGGTGCGTGCCGCAATTGCGGCAAAGAGGGCCATTGGGACCGTGAGTACCCAGAGGAGGCGAAGACCGGCGGCAAAAACAGCAAGGGCAGGTCCCTCCTCAACGGCAACAAGAACCACTTCCTCAAGAAGGCCAACAGGCGGTGCCCGGATTCCGGGGCCGAGGAGCACACCCAAGTCGAGAAGGTGGGGTTTGTCACCTACGAGAAGTCCTCCAAGTCAATGGTGGTCGCGAACGACAAAGTCGAGCCGGCGGCCGTCCAAGGCGACGTGGAGGTGGAAGTCGTGGTGGGCGGTAAGAAGGAGCTATGCACAATTCGTGATGTGCAGCATGTCCCCGGCCTGGCTGACATTTTGAGTGTCAGCCGCTTGACGGACAAGGGGTATGAGGTGCTCTTCCGCAGGAAAGGCGCAGTGGTGCGCATTGACGGCGATGGCGAGGTCGTGCTGGAGGCGAAGCGAGAGGGCGGTCTCTACATCGTGGAGACCAAGGTGGTCCCCGCGGCATCAGACGCAGCAGACTCGGAGGAGCGCGTCGTCAACATGGCCAAGGGAGGAAGCGCTGATCTAGAGCTCTGGCACCGACGGTTGGAGCATTCGGCGCCCGCAACTGTTAAGGAGATGGCGAAGCTTTTCTTCGCCATCTCCTTAACAGTTGCGGGCGCCGAATGCCATCTCCTTCGCCATCTCCTTCGCCATCTCCTCACCATCTCGCTCCTTAACGAGCGAGATGGTGCTCGGCCTCGTAATCGACGGTGCAGACGTGGCAGTAGATGTAGCAGCGCACAAAAAGTGCGAGCCTTGCATTTTGGGCAAGGCGCGGCGCAAGCCGTTCAATGAGAACAAGGCTCGCGCAAAGGACCTGCTGGAGGTCGTGCACAGGGACGTGTGCGGACCATTCAAAATGCCGTCAAACGGCGGCTTGAGATACTTCGTCACTTTCATTGACGACTGCAGCACGAAGCTCTACATGTACTTCATGAAGCGGAAAGGCGAGGTCCTGGACCGTCTGAAGGAGTACGTTGCAGCGGTGGAGAGGCAGACTGGCCGGAAGGTCAGAGCGCTACGCAGCGACAATGGCGGAGAGTACGTGGGCTGCAGCGGGTGGATGACGCAGCAGGGCATCAAGTGGGAACCCACTACGCCGTACTCGCCACAGTCCAACGGAGTGGCAGAGCGGGCGAGCCAGACGCTGCTCAACATGGTATGGACCATGCTCGTGGATGCGGGGTTGCCGCGAGGGTTCTGGGCAGAGGCTGTGTGTACAGCGAGCTACACCATCAACCTCACCCCAACAGCGGTGTTGAAGGGCAAGGGCGGCTGGAAGACGCCGCAGGAGGTTTGGAGCGGGCGCAAGCCGAACGTGGCACACCTGAAGGTGTTCGGGTGCAAGGCGCACGCAATGGTGCAGGCGGCGCAACGACGCGACAGCAAGCTGGAACCGCGGGCGAAGCCGTGCTTGTTCCTTGGCTACGAGAGTGCACAAAAGGCGTACCGGCTTTGGGACCCGCGCATGCAAAAGATCATTCGCAGCCGTGACGTTGAGTTCAACGAGCAGCAGAGCTTCAGCAACAACAGCAACGACATGAGCGTCGGGAACACTCCAAAACAGGGGGAGTGGTTCCAGCTCCTTGACTACAAGGAGGAGCCGGCGGACGCGGTGGTTGATGATGTGGCGTCGGAGCGCGGCGGTGCAACAGGTGTAGCAGCCGACTCGGAGGACTCCGATGATGATGCAGCACGGCTGGAGATCCGGTGGAATGATCCGTCGAAGGAGGCACCGCGGGTGTCGAAGCGTGCACTCCCGGCGGAGTTTGCGTCGGGCGTCGGAGAAAAATCCTCCGGACGCGCCGCCCGTCCGGTTGATAGTTCACCGGAGCGGGAAGAATCCTCGGGAAGCCGTCCGGTCGATGATTCACCGGAGCGGGCTGAGTCGGAAGGATCGCAGCAGAGCGACAAGACGACGCCAAGACTGCCGCGCCGCAGCGGGAGGTAGCGGAGAGTGGGGAAGCGTTTTGACGCAGGCACCGGTCGATGGATCGGCATGACACGGTGCATGCTGGCTGCATCAACGGAACCGACGACCATGCAAGAGGCGCTTGCGCGGCCCGAGGAGGAGCAGTGGGACGCTGCCATCAAGTCGGAGTTGGCGTCCATTGCTGAAAACGACACGTGGCAGCTGGTTGACAGGCTGAAAGACGCCAAGGTCATCGGCTCCAAGTGGGTCTTTAAGACCAAGTTCACAAAGGAAGGAATGGTTGACAAGTACAAGGCGCGGCTCGTGGCGAAGGGGTACGCACAGCGTAAGGGCGAGCAGTACGATGAGACGTTCGCCCTCGTCGCCAAGTTCACAAGCATCCGAGCGATCCTTGCGGTGGCAGCCGCGAAGGACATGGAGCTCCACCAAATGGACGTAAAGACGGCCTTCCTCAACGGCATGATCGACAAAGAAATCTACATGGAGGTGCCGGAGGGGGTGGAGGCGCCGGAGGGCAAGGTGTGCAAGCTGCGGAAGTCCTTGTACGGGCTTAAACAATCGCCCCGATGTTGGTACCAACAGATGGACAGCTTCATGGCACAACTCGGCTTCAACCGCTGTGAGGCAGATTACAGTATGTACGTGCGGCGTAGCAAAAAGCTCCATCAGATTGTCGCACTCTACGTGGACGATCTGATCTTGTGCTCCTCAGACCTGCCGAGGCTATAGCAGCTGAAAGAGCAGCTGAGCAGCAGGTTCCAGATGTCGGACATGGGGGAGCTGGAGTTCTACCTCGGGGTGAGCATTACGCGGAACCGGAGGACGCGCACACTTGAGCTGGGACAGGCCAAATACGTGGCCGAGGTGCTCAAGCGGTACGGCATGGAGGACTGCAAACCAGTGTGCAGTCCTGACTCCACAACCTATGAACTGAGTGCGGCAATGGCGCCGCAGACAAAAGAAGAGCGGGAGGATATGACAGGGGTGCCCTACCAATTGGCGGTGGGCAGCCTCATGTACGCCATGGTGGCGACTCGACCGGACCTGGCCTACGCGGTGGGCCAAGTGAACAGGTACGTGGCCGATCCAGAGCCACTACACTGGAAGGCGGTCAAGCGCATCCTCGGCTACTTGCAAGTGACGCGACATGCGCGCTTGAGGTTCGACGGCAAGGGGCGGGCGGACCCCTTGCGTCTGGTCTGCTACACGGATGCAGACTACGCTGGCGATGTGGACAAGCGGAAGTCCACATCCGGATACGTGTTCTTCCTCGCTGTTGCAGCAGTCTCGTGGTGCAGCAGGAAGCAGGACTGCATCGCCACCTCCACAGTGGAAGCAGAGTACATCGCGCTGGCCAAGGCGGTCAAGGAGGCGGTGTGGCTCCGCAGATTGCTGGGGGAGCTGGGCGTGCCGCAGCTGGAGCCTACGGTGGTGCAAGAGGACAACACCGGCTCGCTGACCAACAACCCGACGCAGCACAGTAGGACAAAGCACATCGACGTGCGTTATCACTACCCATGAGACATGGTCCAAAAGGGGCAGGTGGTGCTGCAACACCGCAGCACGCACAACATGCTTGCGGATTGCTTGACCAAAGCGCAACCCGCGGACCGGCACGCGATGAGCGTGGCCGGACTTGGGATGACCAGCTATGATGGGCTGGAGGGCACAGCAGAAGATCAGTGAGAGCAAGCAGGAACAGCGGGCATGGCAGGTGCAAGGGGGAGAATGTTGAAATATTACCCCTCTGCATGCCCAAGTGCGGTGCCGGGAGGCGCCGACGAGCTGCCAGAAAATGGAAACGCTGCTCCGGCGGATCTGGCGACTCAAAGATTGCTTGGATTATAGAATGGAGGATTGCCCCTCAAACTTGACGAGTTGTTGAATCCGGTGGAAGTAGTTTCGCCAGAATCGGACAAGTATCGAGGGAGATATGGCCATCCAAAGTTGGGGTATGCGCAGCGGCTCTGGGAGCCGGCTGCGACTCGAAATCCAGTCGATAATCGACCTGACCGAGTAACAAAAACACCATCTGGAGAAAATGCTCCGATAGGCCTGCCAAGACGTCCGGTGGATGATCCGCCTGATCAGGTGGATCATCCACCGGATCCAGTAGTGCAGGTTGTTACAAAGGGACAGCCAAAATCCTGGCTCGACGTCCGAAACTCAGTAGCACGTTTTGTTAGTCGGGGACTTGGTCAAAATTCTGACTGCAGGTCCACGGACAGGTTTCGAGCCTCGTCACACCCCATCACCAAACACGACCCAAAAGTGGGTAGGGTGCGTGGAAAAAGTGCAGGGGACCCCCACACCATGTGCAATGGGATATGCGCCTTGGGAAAGGCGCTTCGCACGTGAACGAAGGCGCCACGGCGAGTGGCGGCGTCAGGCTTCTATGGTGGGTGAGACCTGCGCTTTGGCAAGCATAACTTGAGCTACGCTTGGCCGAATCACGCGCGGTTTAGTGCGTTGCAAAGCTCATGACTAGCCCTATAAATGTTGTGATCATGTCCATGTTCAAAAACCAACGCAGAACGAAGGTATTCCCTTCGCAAACTGACTCTCTAAATTCTTGCTCACATAGCGTGAGGCGACCAGAAAGCTCACGCTTAGTCTCAGATTTGCCCAAAACAGTAGACGTGAACCACTAGAGACGATCAGACAAACGTCGGGAACGCACCACGTGGATCTCACCTGACAGTCCGGAGGGGCCAGCGGACGCGACTGGGGCTGCCAGCCCGGAGGGGCCAGCGGACGCGACAGAGACTGTTGGCCCGGAGGGGCCAACGGACGCGAATGGGACAGTTGGCCCGGGGGGGCTAGAGGACGCGACAGGGGCTACCGGCTCAGAGGGGCGGAGTGATGTGTCACCCGGAAGCGACAGGATGGAGGACGGACTCACCACTCCCCCACGCGACGGGAGGGACACGGACAAGCCGGAGCGGATGAGGTCGCGGGGAAACAGATCCTCGAAGAAGAGGGCATCGCGAGACTCGACGATGCAGTGTCGGGATGGGTCCCAGAAGCGCCAGGCCTTGGACTGACGAGACATACCAAGGAAGGTGCAGGGGCGTCCGCGAGGGGCGAGCTTGTCGCCCTGCTGTGGGGCGGGCAGCCACACAATGGCCACGCAGCCCCAGACGCGAGCGGGGCGGAGGTAAGCGCGCCGACCGCACCAGTGCTGGTATGGCGTGGACTGGCGGGGAAGGGGACCGTGGGGAATCCGGTTCCAGACCCAGGTAATGTAGGCCATGGCTTCAAAATGGAAGCCATCGGAGAGACCGGACTCGACCCGCATGGTGCGGACGGCATCGGCCATGGTACGGTTCCACCGCTCGGATACGCCGTTCTGGGCGGGTGTGTAAGGCACAGACGTCTCATGGTGGACCCCGCGGGAGGCAAGAAACGACGTGGCCAGTGTTGGCCTTGGCCCATCGCCCATCGATGCCCATCGATGCCCATCGATCCATCGATGGACCCCTATCTGGGGGCATCGATGGGGCCCCTCATGCAAGGGGCACAGAACTGCCCAGAACTGCACAGATGCTTTGGTTTTGGGCACATTCACAATATTTATATGGCATTCACACCTTCTACAGAAGTACATTAAAGTCCAGAATGACACCATTATCATTGTTTCATCCATTCCATGCACTCTGGCATTGCAATACATAATGCAACAGTCACATTCATATCCTACTATCCACACACATTCATGTGGCCTTATGTACAATGGTTTGCAACTGTTAGCACTTGTATGNCCATCGCCCATCGATGCCCATCGATGCCCATCGATCCATCGATGGACCCCTATCTGGGGGCATCGATGGGGCCCCTCATGCAAGGGGCACAGAACTGCCCAGAACTGCACAGATGCTTTGGTTTTGGGCACATTCACAATATGTATATGGCATTCACACCTTCTACAGAAGTACATTAAAGTCCAGAATGACACCATTATCATTGTTTCATCCATTCCATGCACTCTGGCATTGCAATACATAATGCAACAGTCACATTCATATCCTACTATCCACACACATTCATGTGGCCTTATGTACAATGGTTTGCAACTGTTAGCACTTGTATGGCTTCTCTGCATCCATGTCCACTTCACAGACTACATTGCTTGAATCTCCAAACAAGCACAAGCAAATATTGCAAAGGGGAGTGGAGCAAACATTGCTTGATAGAATGATCCAGGACAAGTGACAAGTGAGTATGACAATGACAATGAGAATGTAAATCTACTTCTACTTCTGCTTGCGCTTTGCTACCTTCAATGCAGCAGCCCTGATTGCTATAGCTGCTGCACGCTTCACAGCTGCTGCTTTGGCTGCACCAGGCTTTGCTGTGGCCCTTGCAGCAGGTCCAACTCTGGAGGCTGCAGTGGATCCCTTGCGTTTAGGTGATACTGCAGTATCCTGTATCCCTTTTTCTGTGCCTGGTGTCTCTCCTGCTGCACTGGAAGCAGCTGGCACGTCCTGGACATGTCCACCTTCACACCCTTCACCCTGCCCACCNCCTTCACCCCCTTCACCTCCCCCACCCCCTCCACCCTGCTTGTTGGTGGCTCCCTTGTCTGCTCTCTGCTCTCTGCCCTGTCCATGTGCAACTCCCTCATCCTTCTCTTTCTCCCCTTCATCATCATCCTCCTCGTCCCCAGCTCCCTCGTCCCTTGGAGCCTTGTTGGATGATGGAGTCACCTGCTCACGGACACGCACAGGCCGGGCATGTGGCAGCCCTGGAAGATCTGTCATGACACGCACGGTTGCCATGACCTCCACAACATCATCTTCTGCTGCTGGAAGCTCCTCTTCCTCCTCTTCTCCCTCATTGTCACTCTCCATGTCATCCTCGGGCTCACTGAGAACCCCTTCCTCTTCCACAATGTCTCCATCGTCCGCACTTGCTTCTGCTTCTTCATCTGCTCCTGCCTCTGCAACTACTTCTGCTTCAGCTGCTGCTGCAAGCCCTGCTGCTGCCCTCTTGCCCCCAGTCCGCCCATACTGCTTCCGCAATCGCACGTTGCAGCGAACCAAGAGCTCCAGCGTCTCCACCTTCAGCCTGTTGCGCCTGGCAGTGTGAATCAGCTCGTGCGTTGAAAAAACCACGCTCACACTCAGAGGATGCGCATGGCTGAGACAAGACTTTCAGGGCAAGATTGCGCAGCACAGGCAAGTGGCACATGTAGTTCACGTGCCACTCGACCGCTGTCATCGTACCACACTGCACCTTGGCAACAGCTGCAATGGCCTTAGCATTCCGTCGCGGGGTGACCATGGGATCCGTATCCACCATCGTCTGGGCTTTCTGGAATGCCCCAATCTCCTTCATCACCTGGTCCTGGTTATTTTCTGGAACCAGCGCCTCAACAACCATCTACCAAGCTGCCAAAGTGGTGTTGTCCTGTGATAGGTCATTGCCGAAGTGCTCTGGGTGGAGACGGCGAGCAGCAGCATACAAAGGACAAGACATGTCCTTCGACCACCGTGCCTCAAGCCTGCCAAGCACAAAGTTGACATGATTTTCTGCAACCCTCCGAGGCTTCCTACCCTTCTTCACAGAGAGACTCTTCAGAGACTCAGCACAGTCCAGCAGCCCCTCATAAATCTCACCCACACTCCCACCTGGCTTGTCCGCAACCCTCAGGAGTACAGTCAGTGGCTGCAACAGCTCTTTCAGCTGACGCACCTGAACCCAGAAGACCTTCCTCCTGATAAAGCGCCTCACCTCCCTCTTCCTCGACCGAAAGCTGGCATCGCGGTGAGAACCAATCTGCTTCCACACATCCAGTCCAACAAACGTCTCCAACTCCTCACGAAGCTCCAGAAGCCTCTCGACCATGGAGAAGACCGATGCAAACCGAGTGTCGCACCGGTTCTTCAATACCTTGCCGCCTGTCTTCTCCTTGAGCCACGTCCTCGGCATCGCGTTGTTCCTGAAAAAAGCAACAATCTTCTCACACCGTCCAATGACACTTGCACCCCACGCAGATTTCCCCACATCCTTCATGATGAGGTCCACATTGTGTGCACAACATCCCTGGAAGAACAGTCGTGGATACTTTTCCCGCAGCTCTGTGAATGCCTTCTTGTTCACTGATGCGTTGTCGCAGATGACAGAAACAACCTTGTCCTCTCCCACCATCTCAATAGCTGCCTCGATCATGCAGGCCACGTGGTCTGCGTCCCGGGTCAGTCCACTTGCGTCGCGAGAGAAGAGGTGCACAGAACCCATGGCGTTCACAGCCATGGCGTTGTAGATTGGTCTGACCTGCCGGTCAGACCACTCGTCTACGGCTAGACTGCACCCATAAGTGCTCCAACCCTACTTCAAAGGAGCGTCAAGTGCTTCCAGCTCCTTGTCCAGCTTTGGAAGCAGGTCACCCACCACAGTGGACCTTGCAGGCAGCCGGAAAGCAGCAGTGACCTTCTTGGCATTTTCTATGCCCTCCATCAGTACTGCCTCACGGCAGAAAGAGATGGGCAGGGCTGAGATGCACATCAACTTGACAACGCTGAGCTGGCACTTTTCGTTGTTGGACCGGTCTGAGTGCTCAATCATCGTAGACTGCCGAAAGCTAGCTGCCTTGTTGATGTCAAAGAAGGGAACCTCACCCTGCAAGGTGGTTGTAGCCGTTTGCCAAGGTTGCTTCGCTGGTTCCTCATCGTCGCTGTCCACCACCAGCGTCACACCACCCAGTGCAGCCCGGGCCTCCTGTTGCTTCTTCTCCCACAGCTTCAGCCACTGGACAGCCTTGTCCTTTGTGCCCCACTCCGTCCCTTCTCCCTTGTAGAGACTGACTCGGTACGGTTGCCATCCAGCCGGGGGAGGTGGGTACNTGGCATCGGTGGGGTACGGCTCACAATGCTTGCTCAGCTCTTTTGTGAGAAATTCACCTGTCAGCGGCCGCTTCTTTGGTGGGTTCCACTTCGCTGCGTCGAACGGACTTGAGGCTGCCGAAAGATTAGCAGAACTGCCCTGATGCGAGGTGCCTGTCTGCGAGGCCATGCTAGCTGGCCTCAACAGTTAGCCAAAATGGCTAACTGTTTAGGCCAACATCAAAGAGAGAAGTGTTGTGTGACTGCCGCACTTCGGCAGTCACACACGGTGGTCTTTGCCGGGTCGAACTGCCTCGGCGACCCGACGTCACCAATAATGACCGGCCAGGATTGCACGGTTGAGATGCTCAGTTGGAGCTACACATCGGATGGGCCAGAGACGGGTATGTTCATGTGCCACGAGGTAACGCATGTCACCATGCTTTGTGTTCATGATCCATGAAGCAATTTACAGGTAGGACAGACATGACGTGACGTGGATCAAACCACGGTTACAATTGCATGGTTACACAGTGGAATATCTTCTACAAATACGAGGTCATGCATGGATATTATTAACTGTTTTCCATTGGATGATGGGTGATATCACTTGACACATGTCATGTACACATGTCACAATCATAGTTGTTAGAAAAAAAATAACATTTCCTGAAAAAACCTGCCAGAAGTCGAACTCGTCGGTGGACCCATTTTCACCTGAATATGCGGTCCTCCGACGTGTGGGGCTCCGCTCGGACGCTTGGTGAGTGCAGCGTGCACTCGCAGGCTGCATCGGCATCGATGCCGCATCGATGCCGATCGATGTGTCGATGTCGATGTAGGAGCCCTCCATCGAGCATCGAGGGCAACTATGGACGTGGCCTCACCCATGTACTCTCCACCGCGATCGGAGCGAAAGCGGCAAAGAGGGCGGCCGTACTCGCGCTCCGCAAGGACATGCCAATCCTGAATGGCTCGGGCGACATCGCTCTTCTGCCGGAGGCAGAAGAGCCAACGGTAGCGAGAATAGTCGTCTGTAAGGGTGAGGACATAGCGGCCATGCTCTCCGACGGACTCGGTGGGGAGAGGACCCATGACGTCCGAATGGACAAGGTCGAGAGGGGCGGATGCACGGGAGGAAAACAATGGGTACGTGGACCGGTGCATCTTCCCCTGAGCGCAGTCAATGCACTCAGTGGGGCACGGGAGAGGGAAAGTCTCCAGGTCAAGGCCTTTGGCCGGCTGGGTGCGGAGCATGCTCTCTACTGCGGCACAGTGGACGTGGCAAAGGCGGCGGTGCAAGAGGCGGGTGTGCTGACGAGACAGCGTACTGGTGACAAACACATGGCCTGTGGCGGCCGACGGGGAGGAGACGGGAGGAGAAGAGGAGAGGCGAGGAACGTGCCACAGATTGCCACGGGCGGTGGCGTGCAGGACGACAAGACCAGACGGACACAACGACACAGTGCCAACACCACGCGAGTGCACAACATCCATGCTCATGCGGTCAAGGGCAGTCACGAACAGGAGGCTAAGCTCGAGACTAGGGACGAAGAGGACATCGATCAGAAAGACGTCACCGGTAGGACCATGGAAACAAATGACGCCAACACCACGCACGGGCAACACTTGTCCGGAACCCGTCCAGACACCGAAGACATCGCCTACAAGATCGAGCATACTGAAGGCCTCACGAGAGGCCGTCATGTGATGCGTGGCCCCGGAGTCAATGATCCAAGTCTCAGTCGGGTCGTGGACAGGGGTCGCCAGATTGCTAACAGTTACATGGCAGCAAGCGAGGGATGCGGACGCGGTAGAAGGAGGCGCGAAACGAGACTGCCAATCGTCAAGCCATGCAATGTTGTCAAGGAGGGGGATGGGAGAGACCATGGGAGACGACGAGACACACGAGGAGACGGGACACGACCGCAGCTCAGTCCTAGTCATGCAGGGCTGGGCAGGAAGGCAGGAGGTGACGCAACTCGCACTTCCCTGGGGAGGAGGGCAAGGCAGGCCAAGCTGGAGCGCGATGAACTGCTCCAGCTGACGCTCACGGGAGGACGCCCTAGGAGTGTAGACGGAGTGCGGAGTGACAGCTCCAGAGCCCAGGCAGTAGGAGGACTGAGCCGGCGAAGGAAGCGGAGGCGCCGCCGGCTGTCGGTAGTATTGCTACGGTGCGGGTGTCTGCGGGACAGGCGGAGCTGTCGGAGTGGCAGAGCTGCTGGACGAGGTCGGAGTGGAAGGGCCAGTAGTAGCGACGGTGGCAGAGTCGAGACGGCGCTCCCGCTGGCGATGCATGGTGGCGATGACGCGCGCCTCGTCCGTCAGGAGAGGGCACGTGTACCAACCGTGCCCGGGCTGACCACAGTTGTGGCAGACCGAGCCACCACTACTAGACCCGGTCGATGACTGCTGCTGCTGCTGCTGCGGTGGACCCTTGCCTTTCTTCTTCCATATCTTCTTCTTCTTCCTCAAAGACAATAAGGTAGCTGCGGCGGGGGAGACGACGGCCACGGAGGCAACGGCAGGGGAGGCGACGGCAGGGGATGCAAGAGCCTCCGTGCGATGGAGCTAAGACTTCTGGCGAGCTTCCTCAATGCGGAGGAAGTGCTCGTATGCCCAAGGCATGAGGGTGTCCTGGGCTGCCATGGTAGAGAGGACGTCCTGGGGTTAGTGTACGAAGACGTCCGCGTACGCGCTGGTGGTTTCATGCTTGATGGTGAGGAGCGCGGACAGAGGGGGCGGAGCAGATTTACCAAGACGACGAAGGATGTCCTCCGCCCGCTGCCAGTAGGCAGTGACCGTCGCGGTCTCCCCCATGTGCAGGGAGTTAAACTCCCGGAGCAGACGGCTGATCTCAGCGTCGCTGGACAGGCGATGGGCCCTGGTGAGGACATGCCATGCGGCTGCACGGTCTGGGATGTCGCCAGAAGTGAAGTCGCCGAGGAAAGGCTCTAGGGCCAGGCGGGAAGCTGGAGGGGCGACTGGGACAAGGGCACAGACGGCGCGACCAGTGTCATACAGCTGGTCGGCCTGGGTGGAGTCGTAAGGGAGGGTGTAGTATTCCCACAAGCCCTCACCTTGCGCCCAGATCCGGAAGCTGAGCTCCCAGCTCCGGAACTGCTCGCCGGCATGAAGCGGTAGCGGCGGCGTCTGAAAGTCTTTCTGCCTGTGGCCCGCACCCAGAGCGGGGCCAAGGACGGAGGTCACTGTCTGCCGCAGGCGTTCGGTCTGTTGTTGTGCCAGGTAGTACATGGAAGCAGATATAGCTAGACTGGCGTGCCTCGGAGGGACGAACGATGGTAGCATGCTGGTGGAAGTCTGGGCGGCTACTGGCTGTAGCGCTGCAAGCTGTTGCGTCAAGGCGGTGAGCTGTTGCTGAAGAGCACCGAGGGGGTCAAGATTGCCGCCAACGACACCAGTGGGCTGTTGCTGCTGCTGCTGCTGCTGTTGTTGCTGCTGCTGCTGTTGCTGCTGCTGCTGCTGCTGCTGCTGCAGCTGCTGTTGTTGCTACTGCTACTGCCGCTATGGCTGCTTCCGCTACTGCTACTACTGCTGCTGCTGCTACTGCTCTTGTTGCTGCTATTGCTGCTACTGCTGCTGCTGTTGCTGATGCTGCTATTGCTGCTTGAATTGCTGCTGCTACTGCTGCTGCAGTCGCTGTAAGAAAGGGGGGGTAGGAGTCCCTCCAACAGAGGAGGACCCCTCCTCACTGGGGCTACCAGCCATGGTGTAGTGTCCCTTGTTTGTTTCCCCCGTTTTTTTCTTATTGCTGCTGATGTCAGTAGTGACATCAGCCGAGGATGGCTGACGACAGCAGAGGCTATTGCGTGTGTGCAGTAGTGCTACTGTTTTCCCCCCTGTGTTTTTTTTTGTTGTTCATGACATCAGCAATGACGGCAGTAGTGACGTCAGCGGACGGCCGCTAACGTCAGCAACTGTGGATGCAGCGCCTGCTACTGCGGCTGCTGTAGCTACTGCTGCTGCTGCTGATGTTGCGGTGGCTGTTGCTGCTACCGCTTTTGTTGCTGCTGCGGCCGCTGCTGCTGCTGCTGTGGCTGCGACTGCGGCTACTACTGCTACTATAGCAGCTGCTCCTACTTGCTGCGGCTACGGCTACGGCTATTGCTACTATTGTAGATGCTGCTGCTGCTTGCTGCGGCTGCAGCAGCAGCTGCTACTACTGCTGCAACTGCTGTTGCTGCTTGTTCCGGCCGCTGCTGCTGTTGCTACTGCAGCTGTGGCTGCAGCTGCGGCTACTGCTACTGCTGCTACGGCTGCTGCTGCGGTTGCGGCTGCTGTGGTTGCGGCTGCGGCTGCAACAGCTGCTCCAGCTTCGGCTGCTACCGCGGCTGTTGCGGCTGTTGCTGTGGCTGTTGCTGCTACTGCTGCAGTTGTTGCTGCTACTGTTGCGGCTGTTGCTGCTGCTACCGCGCCTGCAGCAGACAAGGGGGAGGGGTCCTCGCGCGTTTTTTTGTTTTTGCATTGCTGTGAGCTCGTTGCTCGCTGCGAGCGACGAGCTGTGAGCAGCGAGCTCGCTGCTTGCTGATCGCAGTGGGCAGCAAGCTCGCTGCCTGCAGCTCGCTGCTCGCAGCGAGCAGCGAGCTGCGGGTAGCTGTAGCTGCTGCTGCTGCGGCTGCGGCTGCTGCTGCTGCAGCTGCTGTTGCTACTTGCTGCGGCTGCGGCTGTGGCTGCGGCTCCTGCTACTGCTGTAGCTGCTGCTGCTGCTTGCTGTAGCCGTTGCTGCTGCTACTTCGGCCGGCTACTACTGCTGCCGTTGGCTGTTGTTGCTGCATGCTGCTGCACGCTGCTGCTGCTACCGACTGCTACTCACTGCTGCTACTGTTGCTGCCGGCTGCTGCTGCTACAGGCTGCTGCTGCTGCGAGCTGCTGCTGTATGCTGCTGCTACTGGCCGCTGCTGCCACTGCTCGCTGCTGCGGCAAGCTGCTGCAGCTGCTGCTGGCTGCTGCTGTCAGTCACACCTGGAGGATGTCGCCGCGTGCGTCGTCGCCTGCAAGGGTCTGACATGGCCGGCCGCTCACCTCCTCGCGTCAAGCGTGGGGTCAGTGCTGCCGGAAAAAATCCGGCAGCATTTTCCCTGGCCCAGTGGCCGTGGGAAAAATTCTGACGCCGCCACCAGGCGGGTCAATGCTGCCGGAAAAAATCCGGCAACATTTCCCCTGCACTGGCGTGTATGGAGGTCCGTCGGCGTTGTCTGGCACCCGTACGTCAGTCTTCTGCTGCTGCTGCTACGCTCTGGCTCTGATACCAAGACAGAAATGCTAGGGAGCAGGTTGGGGCAGCAGCGTTGTTGATGCAGCGTGCGGGCTTCCACGCTAGTTGCTTAAGTCAGCTGCCCCCTCAGTCTGCTGCTCTAGAGACTAAGTGTGGAAGCTCTTGGTTTGTTACTCAGAAGTGTGCGCGGCAGTGTTAGCGCCAGAAAGCAGCTGGAAACTGAAAGTAACTGATTAGCAATGAAGAATGAACAACAATGGGAGAACCCTCCAAGTTCTAGCTCCCCCCCAGCTCTGTAGAGCTTGTTACTCAGCTAACCAGCCAATCAGGAAATAGACCTATTTTCTGGCAGGCAGGGTTTTCTCGGTGAGCCCTACCAGACAGCCGACAGCCCAAAACCCGGGCGTCGTCCGTTTTGCCTGAAAACTGGACCATACCATAATACCGACG
>SZWC01013182.1:38412-53013 GCA_023375785.1 Penium margaritaceum
AGCAGTGCTCTACTAGTGCTGTACTTCCCAACTGGGGCATAGGTCTCAGTGAAGTCCTGACCTGGTACTTGGTGGAAGCCCTTTGCCACCAACCTTGCTTTGTACTTCTCGATAAGTCCTGCCAAGTTTCTTTTCAGCTTGTACACCCACTTGACATCGATGGCTTTGCGCCCAGGTGGCAAGGGAACAAGTTCGAACACACCGTGCTCCAGAAGGGCATTCAACTCGGCTACCATGGCCTTCTCCCATTCCGCCGCATCAGCGCGCCCCCTCGCCTCAGTAAGGGTCTGTGGCTCCACAATGGTATGGTCCACGGAAACTGGACCAGCTGTGTGATAAAACTGTCCATAGTTCACATGCTATACATTACGTGAGGAGCGTCGCACGGGTTGTGGCGACGGCGTCCCAGCATCCTCTGTGCTGGTTTGAGACCCTCCTGTGTGTAGCCCAGGGGGTGTGTGGGGAGCACTGGAGTCTGTACTCAGTAGGTCAGTGGGCGTTAGTAGATTTGTGGGCACAGATGATGCCCTTTCAGTATTCCTTTGATGCTGGGGTTTCCCAGAGGGCACTGTGGGTGAGTGAGGGACAAACACAGGGACGCTCACATAGTCTGGGTACTGTTCAGGCATGGTGATGTGCGGTACATTACGCAGCGTGCGGAACTGTTTGTAGGGCATATGCTCCAGAAAGCAGGCATCCCTACTTTCAAGGAAGCTGTGGTTGATGGGGTCCCAGAATCGCCATGCTTTGGATGCATGGGAGACCCCTACAAAGACGCACCATCGACCACGTGGACTGAGTTTGTGGTCTCTTTGCGGCTGTGCAAACCACACGCATACCATGGTGCCCCACACTCTTACTGGTCGGAGGTCTGCCCTTTCTTTAAACCACCGCTCCCACGGTGTGACCGACTTGGGCAAAGGTCCTTGTGGCACCCTGTTCCATACCCAGGTCACGTACTTGACGGCTTCTTCCCAGAAACCAAAGGACAAACCTGATTCACCCAGTAGGGTGCGTAATGCATCACCGAGGGTTCTGTGCCACCGTTCAGCCACACCATTTTGCTGTGGTGTGTACGGTGCAGTAGTTTGATGCTCAATACCTTTGACTTTCAGTTCTGCAGTTAAGGTGTCCATGAACTCTCCTCCTCTGTCTGTGCGCAAGCGCAGTAGCTTGTAGCCGGTCTGATGCTCACCAAGCGGTATCCATTCTGTAATGGCTCGTTGAGCGTCCGATTTCGACTTCAGCAGAAACGCCCAGCGAAAGCGGCTGAAATCGTCTGTAAGGGTGAGAATGTACTGTGACACGTACTGAACCGAGGGCACGGGCATTGGCCCAGTTAGATCTGCATGGACCAGTTCAAGGGGTGCCTTGAACACCTTCTCAGACCTGGGGAAGGTCTGTCTGTGAGCTTTGCCTTCCTGACAGTCGAGACATGCGCTTGCACTTAGACCATGTGGGCAGTCTGTGGGGTTGAGACCATGTGCGGCTGTGTGTTTGATCATGTCCGTGACTAAGTCAGTGTTGATGTGTGCCAGTCGGCGGTGCAGCAGATCTGTGTGCTTTGTATTGGTGGCAGTAATGACATGCGTCTGTGGTCGGTGTGAGTGTGTTTGTGTCAGTGAAAAAAGAGTGAGTCGGTATAGCATGTCCTCGTGCAAGGGGCCATCAGCCAACAGTGCACCAGCAGCATCAAAGAGCATGCAGCGTTGCTTTTGCGTGAGAGTGGACATGTCTGCTTGACGATCCAATTGACCCCCAGACAGCAAGTTCACTTTCAACTTGGGAACGTACAAAACACCAGTCAGCCAAAGTACCCCACCAGGTGCTTGCAGCGCCACTGTGCCCACACCCGCAACCTTCAGTACCTCCCCATACCCTGTTTTTACCCCCTCGACATCATGCGCAGCATACAGCGACACAAACAGCTGGCGGTGTGGTGACGTGTGATGCGACGCTGTAGTGTCAAACAACCATTCATGCATCGGGAGTGTGTGCGATGTGGTGACATGAGTGTGCGCCAGCCGCTGACCTGACGACTGTGGCATGGCTGTTGGCTGTGGAGTCTGCAGTTCCATGGGTGCTGTCCACCCAGCCGCGGGTGCTCCGGCTGCAAACTGCTGCGACTCGGCCATGTCCGCGTAGAGACGCTGCACCCATGCCGGCGCAGGAACTGGGACTGCAGCATTTGGCGGGGCGTAGAAGGATCCTTGGTACAGCGGAAGTGGCCCCTGGTGAAGTGGAGGGCCCGTCGGCAGCTGCAGCGGAGGTGACGCATAGGTGTCGCCGCCGAAGGGTACAGTGCCTCCGGGTCCTGTGGACATTGGCGTCGACCATGCCGGTGCCTAGAGATGGTGTCCGAGCTGCGGACGAAGCGCGAGATTAGCAAACCTCTGCTGCGGCTGCTACTGCTGAGACGTCATAATGCGTTGGAGATCTGGGCATGCACGCCAAAAATGGCCAGGCTTGCTGTAGTAGTTGCATGTGCGCCCTCCACCACCGCCCCGGCCACGTCCCCGTCCTCCACCTGACTGGTGGCCTGCTCCTCCATGGCCCCAGCCTCCTCCTCCTCTGCCTCCTCCCTGTCCAGCTCCAGTGGAGGTACCTGACGAGGACTGATGGACGAAGGCGCTGGCTGCTGGGGTGTCAGTCTCTCGCTCCTCCCCACGAAGTATGTTCTCATAGTGTCGAAGTTCCTCAAAATTCTCAACAAGGTCCGTGCTCTCAACGTCTGTAACACGGAGACGTCGCAAGAGCCCCCGCCGAAACTCTCTGTAGGGCTCTCCAAGATGGAGCAGAACAGGGTCCAGCCATTTGAGCACGGAGCATGATGCTCCGAGCCCGATGATGCGGCGGCGAACGTCCATCGCTGCATCCCAGTAATCTGCAATGGGCGGCCCCGGCTTGGGGCAAAGGCGTCGAAGTCTATCACGCAGCGAGATCACAAGTGCCATTCCCCGTTCCTCATGACGTGTGGCGAGGTGCTCCCATGCCTCATAGGGACGGGGAGCACCACTGCGTGGATCTGATGGGTCCTCCCCTTTACCGCCGAAGCGGAAATGACGAATGGCATACGATTGATCGTCGGGCAGGGCTCGCACTAGGGCGTTGAAAGCTCGGAGCAAGACACGATCCTCAGTCGCGTCGGCGGGTGGAGAAAGGTACAGCTCCTCCAGCCCGTGCTCCGCTGCCCACGCCAGAAAGACGTCCTTCCATGCTAGGAAGTCTCGCGTGCCCAAGGCCGGCGGTGTCAAGTCATTCTAGGACATGGCCCTGATGATATCGTCCCATGTCACCGTGACAGCACCGCCTCCCCCACTAGCGCCGGCACCGGTACCAGCACCAACGCCAGTGGGGTCGCCACTGCCTCCAGCATTGGTCCCACCCGGTGCTGATCCCGCTTGGCTCATGGCTTGGGGAGTCAAGGGTGGGTCCTAGGCTAGTGACGCAGGCCCTGGCTGCCTTCGTTGTTGCCGAATAAAACTTCGGCAGCAATTCGCCGGGCCCACTTTGGGCCCAGTTTTCTGTCGCGAGCCTTTTGCTTGTGCATTGCGCCTTGTCTTGACCTGGTGATGCTGCTCAGTCCTCCTCGGACCTGCACAGCGGGTTCTGTGGGCTAAGGGACCCCGCCACCACCTCAAAGGGGAGGATCCGGCGCTTAGGCTCCCCCTCCCACGTCGTTCCCACCCTTGTGGGCGTCCCCTTGCCTCTTGCCGCCTCAGCTGTCTGCGCGCGACCTTAGAGCAGGTTTTTGACGGCCCCTGGTGGCTGGCGCGACTGTCCTTAGTGGCGGCCGCGCGGATCTAGTCCCGCGCGTGGCTTGGCCGCCACCTTTTCTGCTCCGCGCCACCCCTATGCGTACTTCGACAGCCAGCGAAGTGGCTCTGATACCATGAGAAGACTGCTACGATTCCATTGCAACAATTCCTACTCAATTTGGTTGAGAGAAGAGCAAGCTACAGTTAGGTTTGCACATCAGCCATGGTTTCGGTCAGAAAAACCTAAGTGTCGGGCTCGAGCAACTAAGAGCTCGAGTGGGTGAGTCTCGAGCAGCGAGACCCACCCGTCGGGCTAGCGAGCGAAGCTCGCTGGCCCACCAACCTCGATCAAGGGCAAAACCCTCGAGTGTCACACAAAAAGGGACAGACTGTCCCAACCTAGGTTTGCATCCCAAAACACAAACAGTGTTACTAACAAGCAGCGGACTAATCTAGGTTCACGTGACTGTGTCCAGTGTTACACAAGCAGAATAAGAATAGTGAAGAGGCGATGCTGTGAGAGGGAGGCGAGCACACGAGGGACGCCGGACGAATGGGTGCCAATGGTCGTCCGGCGTGACAAGTCGTCGGCGCCTCAAGGTGTGTCGCCTCCACTCTCTGGGTCAGCATGCCCTGCCCACTCAGGTCCACACCGGAGGGGAAATATATACAGAGAGGATTTTTACACTTGAGTCAAAATAATCAATTTTGTATTGTGGATTTTGAAGACAGTAGGGTATCGACAACCGATGGGGTGGATGTCCAGTGCATCGGTCAGTTTGCCTTCCACGTTCTCGTGGTTGTCAGTTGTAACATCTTTTTTGACTAAGTCCGCCATCTGTGGATGGTGGACGACGCTCTAGCGGATGATGCAGCTGTCGGTTCGACCCCTCTCGGTGAGGAGGACAGCGGGGACAAGACAACCGCGGGTGACAAACGGAAGGCATCAGATGACACCAGCGTCATCTGGACTGTGTTCACAAAAAAGGATGGACCCGCGGGCGAACCTCGCGTGTACTGCAACCTCTGCCCGGCTAACTACTCAGCGAGCAACAAGTCCGGCGGGAGCATGGGCAACATGTGGAAGCACATGCGGGTGCAGCACAATGCCACGTGGAAGAAGCTGAAAGAGGATGCGGTGGCAGCGACTCTACGGGCAGCCACCATCCAAGTTGTCACCGTGGCTGCAGAGGTGCAGGGCGTCAACCCGGAGAACACTGAGATTGCGCGCGGTGTTTCGGCTGTGGGCCAAGTCTTCAACAAAAACACTTTGTCTCCTGCATCTGGAAGCACGTCATCGATAAGAACTGCTCCTTCCTCTCCATGGAGTCGCGCTGGCTACAGCAGGCCCTGCTTCACGCCAATCTTGCCGCGGTCTTGCCTGGACGCATGACAATCTCGCGCCAAATCGTCATCGCAGCTGCAGCCTACCGAGCACGCATCAAGAAGAACGCCACGCTGGACATGATGACGCGTGTGTTGCATCTGAAGCCGGTCCTGCCTCGCTGGCTGGATGGGTATGGCCGGGATGGTGAGGGCCTGAAACCCACCACAGACCAGTGGACACTTCTTGCTCTCCTCACGGTCATCTTGCGGCCCTTCAAGGCCTACACAGACGACGTGAGCGGGAGCAAGTACCCGACGCTAAACCTTGTTATCCCATTCTTTGAGAGCATGTTCGACAGGCTCCACGGGTGGCAGGTGAAAGCAGTAACAGCAGAGCAGAAGAGCAAAAGGAGAGGCACAGCGGGCAGGCTGGACGCGAAGGAGACGCTGCTCTTGGCGATCAAGCCCGGGCTTGAAGCGGCCTTGTAGAAGCTCGAGAAGTACGTGCGTCTCCTGAGCGAACGGCATATCCTGGCCACCGCAGCTGACCCGTGCTTTCGACTCCGCTTTCACGAGCACACGCACAAGCTCATGGGCGTTGCCAACGCGGCCGCGCTGCACGCAAAGGTGCTGGAGTTGTTGCGGCCATGCTATGCCAGGGTCGAGGAGCGGCGAACAGCAACAGCTGAAATGGCAGCCACAGCTAGTGAGGGGACGCAGCGGCAAAGCACTGGGCACACGGGTGGCAGCCAAGAGTCATCTACAACCGGGGCGTCGTCCTCAGCCTCGGGGTGACAGCTCCGTCCATGGCCAAAGCAGCAACGTGCTGAGAACGACGCCCTTTTGCAGGTTGCCCTCGCAGACCCAATGGCTGGCATGTTTCAAACTCCAGAAGCGGCTCTTGAGCTTGAGGAGCCACTTACAGGTGTGGAGGAGGAGCTTGACAGGTGGTCGAAGCTTCCCAAGGAGAGTTCAAAGATGCATATCCTGAAGCACTTCAAGAAACTTGAGCACAAGTTTCCTTCTCTGTATCTTGCAGGACAGGATGTCTTTGCAGTGCCAGGCACTTCAACCCCCTCTGAACGTCTCTTCTCATTGGGCAGGCACGTTATTACGGACTTTCGGCACTCCCTCACGCACCTTACCGTGGAAAACCTCCTGACGATGAAGAGCTGGATCAACAAACCTGCACTCTTGGATTTCCCCATCAGCAGGCATGGGCAGGTGGCAGAGGAGTTTGCTGTAGAAGAGGCTAGGATCAACGCACTACGGCGAGCAGCTAGGGATGAGGGGCTCGTTGGAGAGGCTGCTGAGGAGCTCGAGGGGCTTAGCCTCTACGTGAATGGTGAAGATCATGATGCGGATGTTAGGGATGGTGTTGGTGGAGGTGACGATGATGATGGCATTCCCGATGATGATGTCGTTGAGATGGGAGTCTGACAGTTGATAAACAACTTCCATGTTCCATCGTCGTTGTGATGTCGATCAGCTGCTTGTTTCATTCCCGCTTGTGTCTTTGCGAGTATATGTCCTAATTCATCCTAGAAGGTGGAGAAGTCGTGGCATTGAAAGTCAACCGTTGGAATGTTAGTTTGGTTGTGTAGCCCGCCAGGTGTACTGGGAAGTTTTCCATGTACCACGTCAAATGGAGTTTTACACGTTGTAGTGGAGATCGTTGAGTTGTACGTGATTTATGCGGTCAGGTGTTCTTGTGCCCATTCCGTCCCATGAGGTTCGAATAATGGACGGAGAAGTTGTTCAAGCATGTGATATCCGCATGGTTTGGCTTTCAGTTTGAGGATGGAACGCCGTTGAAATTAAGATCGGATTGCCATAGCGAGTCACCATTTCGCGCCAAAAATGACTAGTGAATCAACTGCCCCTGTCGCTCGTGATGGTCCTTACTACGTCGTGTAACCTCACGCTGTTGTTTCGCTAGTCGTGTTGTGCCCTCAGCAGCGACGGTGGTTGTTGTCGGAATGAATTAGGACATTGTAGAAAACCACTCGACAACCACGAGGATTGTTTCACATCCCTCGGGTGTGACTGGTAGTCCTATGACGAAGTCCATGGAGATGGTCCATGGTTATGTGAAAATGGAGAACTGTTGTAGAAGTCGGGGTGGTCGTGTGCAACAGGATGCTTGTTGTTGACACATGTTGGGAGATTTGCAGACCTTGGCCACGTCGGAATGCATCTTGTCCCACCAGTGGTAGTTTGCTACCTTTTTCAGCGTCTTGTCCTTTGCGAAATGTCCACCTGGACCGGTGTGGTGGCATTCTTCGAGCAGCATGCGGCATAGCCCAACACCTGGAGGAACAACCAATTGGCGAGTGAATTGGCGCCGCCAATAGAATGCGTCGCACCAGAATTTTGCCTTGTCATATCCGCCATACTGGTCATAGCCTCATGTGAATAGCTACTCTAGATACAAATCTCATTGCATCTGTAGCGTTGATTTTTCAACCATCAGATCTGGTCAGCGCCTGAGTGCGTCTGTTGGGTTGGTTTTGCTTGGTCGGTACTCAATATTGTTATGGAACCTGGACTCAAGGAACTCCATCCATCGGGTTTGACGTCAACTGAAGTTTGGCTATATCTTCAAACAATTCAACGCATGATGGTCGGTGTGTACAATGCATTGACGCCATTCAAGATAGCACCGCCATGTCTGAAATGCATGTACAACCGCCAGCATCACTTTCTCGTGTACGGCGTAATTGAGTTCCGGTCCTCATTGTTTTCATGACATGCATGCGACCGGTTGTTCTCCGTTGCCGTGTTCTTGTAAGAGGACAGCGCTGATGGCTTGATCTGAGGCGTCCATAACCATGACGTAGTCAACCATTGGATTGGCTAATCGTAGGGCTGGTACGGAGGTCAAAGCCTTCTGCAAAGTGGTGAACGCTTCTTGTTTGTAGTCTCCCCATAGCCACTCATTTTTTTCCCAGTGAGATTGGAGAGAGGTGCTAACACTCGGGCGTAATCCTATACAAACCGCCGGTAGTAGGTGAAGAAGCCGAGAAAACCTTGAACTTCTTGAACATTAGTTAGCATTGGCCGATCAGCGACTGCTGCAACGTTTTTCAGATCCATGGTGATTTGTCTGCCATTGATGAAGTGACCAAAGAACTGAATTGAACGGCAACCAAAGACGCACTTCAAGAGTTTTCCGATGAATTCATCTTTGCAAAACTTTGAGAACTTTACGCAAATGTCCATCATGCTCCTTCGAGGTGTGGCTGTGCACTAGGATATTGTCACTGCCACCATGAATATTGCATGTGCATTCATAAGTGCGAACGACATTACCGTGAAATCGAAGTGCCCGTAGCGAGTTCAAAATAAATTTTTCTTGATGTCAGCGTGTGCTATGCGAATCTGGTGATAGTAGCTACATAAGTCAGCTTTGGTGAAAATTCGAGGCCCTCGAAGTCGGTCAACAAGTTTGTCGGCTCAAGGGAGTGGATAGCGGTTCTCGATGGCTAGCATCATTCAACGCTCCGTAGTCCATGTACATCTAGATTTTGCCAGTTTTCCTCTTCAATAATAGTACATGTGCAGCATACGGTTACGTGGATGGGCGTATGAATCCTTGACCGAGCATCTTATCAAGCTGCTTTCTCAAGCTCGGTGAGCTTGTGGTTGCTCATCCGACAGGCCCCTTAAACAATGAGTCAGTTGCCCGGTTTCAGCTCAATGCGATGGTCGATGTCACATTGAGGTGGTAGGATTTTAGGATTTCGTCGGGGAAGACGTCTGCAAACTCTCAGATGAGTGGTGAGAACTCTTCGAGTACCATCGTGAACTTTGTTGATGTTGTTGATGCTGATGAGGCTGATGAGGCTGATGAGTCAGCTACTGCCACTTGTGCTTCCTCCAGTGGCTCTAGATGCACAAGCCACGTAGGAGCTCCTCGTTGTACGTAGTATTTGGCTATGTTGAGCAATATCGGCTGTAGAGGTTGCCGCCTTTTGGCTAACGGAGTTTCCTCTGCTGCTTCTATCTCTGTTGCTTCTGTTGTCGTTTTTGTCCCACACGCAGAAGTTTCTTCTTGGCGCCATCAATTTCCACGTCGACGTCACCGCTGTTCAAGTCAACATGCGGATTGGGTCGGCATAGGATATCTTGTCCGATAACAAGTTTCTGGTCGCTTATTGGACAGGACCTCCACACTGTTACATCTCTTAGACCCCCCACTTGTAGTCCTAGTGTTTCCTCGGAGTCTTCATATTTGCAATCTCCCGTCGAAGGGTTTTCCTTGTTTAGCTGGTTATTGAAAATGTTAATTTTGTTTTGCACAATGTTGATAAATCACGATCTGACAATCCTGCTTGTTCATGAACCGAGATTGTTCATAAAAAGTGGGGAGGAATGTAGTGGGTAAGCCGATTCGGCCCTCCCTCATTGCTAAAGCGAGGATCGGTTGTGCACCACCCCTCGTGTCAGCGAGGGCTGGCTGATGGTCAGCATTTTGCAGGGTGCTACCCAGTTGGTTGCTCGGCGACTGGTCAAGTGACCGGCCGATTGCCGGCCAGCCAGCTGCCAGCCGCCGATCGCGACTTTAGCCCGATTGGCGGCTAAGGGGCCGCGAGGGCCTCGAGGGCGAGGCCTCGTGGCCTCGTGCCATCGCCCCTCGCTTGTCCTCCTTGCAAGCGAGCGAGTGAGGACGAGGGATAGGGGGAGTGAGGGAGAGAGCGAGGAGCTATAGGAGTGCACGAGAAAATTTGGTGCGAAACCGCCGATCGCGCCTTGCACCCAACGATTTCGAGCGAACGTGTAAAAACTAAAACTCAAGTTCGTTTAGGACAAATTGCGAGTTTCAAAACTGAAAAGCTCGTGCGGACTCATGAGTTTGTGGTAATACCTCCTTTTTTCGGACCTAAAACGAGGGGGTGAGGTAAAAACGGAAACGGGCCTCCGGAGATTTGAATTATTCAAGTCTCCTTACACGCGTGTTGATGACGATTGCCCCTAAAGTGAAGCAGAGGAGATAACCCCTCGAGCGAGCTTTTCATGCCATTCTGCAAACTCCGACTTCGACCCGACTGGAGGATCCGGAGGTTTCGGCCCGTTACAGCTCCGCCTTAATGTCTTTACCACTATAGATAGTGACATCATGGATGTGGGTATAGTGAAGGATACACAGGCATAAAATGGTCATCAAGGACATTGTAGAAGTGAGGTGTGATACATTGAATACATCACTATCAACGTGGATAGTGTGAACCATCATGTTTAAACAGCGAGGTAATCCAAGTGATAGGTTTGCAATTATCATTCGGTGCGCCCTTGCCCTCTTGTGCACAAACGTGGGCTGATCGTAGGTTTATCTTTGGTCAGTTTTTCATCACCGCACATGTAGGTTCAACAAAAATCATTGCGGTTGAGCTGGCAAACATATCGTACACATACTTTTTTTCCCAAGATTTCATTACTCTCGTTAAGGGCTAATGGGCGGCGCTTGTTCATTGGTCACTTCAAAGAGTTCCCCACGCATGGTACATCCTTGACGTACACTAGCCTGAATCTCGCGAGGAAGCATTTTTGTTCTTGCATCCATGGCCCACCGTGCAACGACTGAAGGATTTTTCTGTCGATTAGCCGAGGGCATTTGGGCCAACTGCCCCAACTTCTGGTGGCCCACTCTAAAAGTTTCGGACCACTTCGAGCACTTTCTAGAGTGGTCGAAAAGAAGTGTAGCGAACCATATCGATGTTTCGATATCATTCAATCGACTTCTGGACGATGGTAGACTGTTACAGAGGAGTGATGTGATGTTCTGAAAGTCCCCCTGACTTCTCAACGAAGTAGCTCAAATACGCCACTCACGGCGCGACTTCTCACGCATCGCTCAACTCGATAGGCGATGTCCCGATGTCTCATTCTCATTCTCGACATTGTACGCATGTGCCCGATTTACTGGACACTTTTCATCGAAGTAAGTTTACTCCTTAACATAAATTATCCATTTTTCCCAAAACTCCAAACTTTCTTTTGTCTCCCACCTCATGCCTATGAACCACCTAAGTTCTCCTCGGCACAACAATGCACTGCACGAATAAATGGCCACAATTAGAATCTCGCGAAGATAGATTGGAAGCTTCGCAATGTGTGGTCTTGTTGCAATGCCATTTTCCACAATTTCCTTGTAGAGGAGGCCTGGAATGGGGTCCTATTTGAATGTTTTGCTATTGTCGTGCATGAAATCGGGTTTGCGAAAAAATATGCTTTTCTCTGTTCTCACGTTTTCCACGGTGGAAATCTGGAGTGTTTGTTTTCGACCATGGAAATTATAGTAAATTCTCTGCCAAAGTGGTCACAAATGTTTTTTTTCTTCGTACTTTAGGGTATAGTATAAACTGGTTGCGAGAACAGTGGGTATGCGGCAAAAGTACCCCACGTGGTCACTCCCCCTAAATTAAAATCAGAGCTGCGGGTCAGCACTCTCAATTGCCAAAAAGCTCATCCCAGCACAACGGAGTCCTGAAGTCGCTGGTTCTCCTCGTTCGCGCCGCCGCCGCCGCCGCTGCTGGTGCTGCTGCTGCTGATTGTGGTGCTTCCGGCGCTACCGTTTGCGCCACCGCTGCAGCCGCCTCAGCCGCGGTTGTTGCCCGCTGCTGCTGCTGCTGCTGATTGTGGTGCTTCCGGCGCTACCGTTTGCGCCACCGCTGCAGCCGCCTCAGCCGCGGTTGTTGCCCGCTGCTGCTGCTGCTGCTGATTGTGGTGCTTCCGGCGCTACCGTTTGCGCCACCGCTGCAGCCGCCTCAGCCGCGGTTGTTGCCCGCTGCTGCTGCTGCTGCTGATTGTGGTGCTTCCGGCGCTACCGTTTGCGCCACCGCTGCAGCCGCCTCAGCCGCGGTTGTTGCCCGCTGCTGCTGCTGCTGCTGATTGTGGTGCTTCCGGCGCTACCGTTTGCGCCACCGCTGCAGCCGCCTCAGCCGCGGTTGTTGCCCGCTGCTGCTGCTGCTGCTGATTGTAGGAGTGGTGGTGGTGGTGGTGGTGGTGGTGGTGGTGGTGGTGGTGGTGGTGGTGGTGGTGGTGGTGGTGGTGGTGCTGCTGCTGCTGCTGCTGCTGCTGCTGCTGCTGCTGCAGTTGCTACCGGCTGTCACACCGCGTCTACGTGGACGCTGACGTCTCAGCAATTGCGTTCCGAGCAAGGTTCGAAACGAAAGGCAAAGAGTGTCTCTTCGTCCGTGTGCCACCTCGTGCAGCAATCTGTCGGCCCTAAAAACATATCGCCAGAAAGCATCCTCTTCCCAGTTTCGCAGCCGTGCTGGTTCCCTCAGCCTCACGCGAGGAGTCCGAGGCCCACTCCCCCTCGGCCCTTTCGACCCTCTTTGCCCCTTGCCCCGACCTCAGTCCCTTCCCTCAGTCTGCCGTCATCTTTTCTCCCCCTTCCAAGGACCTCTAGACTTGTGTCCTGTGAGGCATGGAGGTGGATCCTGCGTTGCTCTTCCCCATTGACGCAGACGATGGCGATGACGAAAAGGACAAAACATTGGTGGGTAAACTCCTGTCCTGTGCCTCATTCTGACATCAGACCGATGTGCATCTCACTCTCAGATTGGCCTGCTCTTCTGACGACGACGACCATGACGACGACGTCGTCGTCGTCATCGTCGTCGTCGTTGTCGTCGTCGTCGTCGTCGTCGTCGTCGTCGTCGTCGTCGTCGTCGTCGTCGTCGTCGTCGTCGTCGTCGTCGTCGTCGTCGTCGTCATCGTCGTCGTCGTTGTCGTCGTCGTCGTCGTCGTCGTCGTCGTCGTCGTCGTCGTCGTCGTCGTCGTCGTCGTCGTCGTCGTCGTCGTCGTCGTCGTCGTCATCGTCGTCGTCGCCGTTGTCGTCGTCGTCGTCGTCGTCGTCGTCGTCGTCGTCATCATCATCATCATCATCATCATCATCATCACCATCATCATCATCATCATCATCATCATCATCATCATCATCATCACTGCCGTGGCCGCCACCGCCGCCGCCTTTGTCGTTGCTGTTGTCGTTATCGTCGTTGTCTCCGTCTTTGTCTTCGTCTTCTTCGTCGTCGTGGTATCCGCCGCCGCAGCCGCTGCCGCTGCCGCCGCCGCCGCCGCCGCAGCCGTCATCGCCGCCGCCGCAGCCGTAATCGCTGGTGCTTCAGCCGCTACACCCGCTGCCGCCGCCGCCACATCCACTGCCGCCACCTCTGCCGAAGACGGCGTCGTTGTCGTCATCGTTGTTGTCGTTGTCGTCGTCGCCATCGTCTTCGTCGTCGTTGTAGTGGACGTTGTTGTGCTCGGCACTGTTGCCATTGCCGTCGCCGTCGCCGTCACCGTCGCAGTTGCCGTCGCCGACGCCGTCGCCGTAGCTGTCACTGTCGCCGATGTCGTTGTCGTCGTCATCATCTTTGTCATCGTCGTCTTCTTCGTTGTTGTCGTCGTGGTGGTCGATGTCATTGTTGCCGTTGTCGTCGTCATCCTCCTCATCGTCACAACCGTCGCCGCCGCCACTGCCGCCACCGCTGCTTCCGTCATCGTCATTGTCGTCGTCGTCTTTGTCATCGTTGTTGTCGTCGTCTTTGTCCTCGTCATTGTCGTCGTCTTTGTCGTCGTCGTCGTCGCCGATGCTGCCGCTGCTGCCGCCATCGTCATCATTGTCATCAACGGCGCCGTCGTCGTCGTCGTCGTCGTCGTCGTCGTCGTCGTCGTCGTCGTCGTCGTCGTCTCGTCGGTCGTCGTCGTCGTCGTCGTCGTCATCGTCGTCATCGTCGTTCACATTGTCATCATTACACTTGCCGCTAAGACAATATTTCCAAAGTGTTCTGCAAAGCTTTTGAGGCAATTCTCGCATGTCTCTCCATGCTATGCTTTCATGCCACGTGCTGTCTCGTCCTCGTTCTCCTTCCCCTCCCTGCTCCTTCCGCATTGTGACTGGGCTGCTCTCTCTCTCCCCCCCTCTCTCTCTCTCTCTCTCTCTCTCTCTCTCTCTCTCTCTCTCTCTCTCTCTCTCTCTCTCTCTCTCTCTCTCTCTCTCCCCTCTTTCTTGGAGGCTCTGATGTCATTGGTGCCAGGGCATGCCACAGACAGCATGTCATCATGTACATGCATGCCACACACAGCAAGTGGCATGCCGTTACGTTTCGTCACGTCACTGCATCGTAGAGAGGCTGATGCACCACGTCTTGGCATCAGCATTCCTGTGCTGGCAGTTGCTTGCAAGCCAACAGAGCCATTCCCTCTTACCCCACACATCCCCAACACTCTATGCCTTCTCTTCTCTTTCATCATTTGAAACACCTTGCTCCCTTCCTTGTCCTCTGTTACTGTCCAGTACCCTCCATGTCCGTCCATTATCCTCTGCTACACTCCCTTACCTTCCATTACTCTCTATTACCCTCCATTGCCCTTCATTACCATCTACAAACCCACGTTACCATCCCTTAACATCCCTTGACATCCCTTAACATCCCTTAACATCCCTTAACATCCCTTACCATCCCTTACCATCCCTTAACATCCCTTAACATCCCTTACCATCCCTTAC